>JANHAD010000181.1:16481-58192 GCA_026226035.1 Clarireedia monteithiana
GTCAAGAATGCCTGGTCTGCCAAACGCGATGCAGACGCGGACGATGTCGTCAAGAATGCCTGGTCTGCCAAACGCGATGCAGATGCGGATGATGTCGTCAAGAATGCCTGGTCTGCCAAACGCGATGCAGACGCGGACGATGTCGTCAAGAATGCCTGGTCTGCTTAGACATGAAGAAGTTGTCCGTCGAAATCTCTGGCATGAGGTTAAGTGGGCTGGATTAACCAATGAATCGCGAGAAAGTTGTGGACAGCTTTAAGTAGATAACTGAGAAAGTTAGAAACGCAATTTCTGTCGGTCATGTTGGCTTGGTTGGCTGTTATGAGCTGCTACTAAATGCTATACTTTGAATGAAGATTGAGCTAATTTATGTACTGTATTCACCCTTTACCCATTATTTTTCCCTTACCCAGTCTGAATTGTGTAAGGTTACTACATGCAACACATACATGATTTTATAAGCCATACAATTTCTGCCTACCTTTCTTTCCTTTATTGGTGGTTCCAATCTTCCCTACCTCGTAACTGCTGAACCTGCTACAGTTCAAAAGAATCGGTCGTTTCCTCAGAAAAGAGAACTCTGAGGATTTAATTTTCACATTGACATGTTTTCAAATAAATTGGCACTATCAAACGGTTTGTTCACTTCTTTTTTCGTTTGGAAAACAGTTCATCTACGAAATTTATGAATTAAATAAAAAGTCCATATGCTGTCCCGAATTGGACACTATAGAGTACGATTCAAATGTCAATTTGTGTCCTTTGACTCCTTTGCCATAGAAATCATCTCCGCTCCTAGATCCGCAATCGCGTATAGTGAAGCTTGAGGATGGCCCCCAAGTGGCGCTGGAAAAATACTTGCATCCGCAATTCTGAGTCCTTGAACACCTTTTACGCGGAGCTCGGTGTCGAGCACCGTTCCAAGTGCACACGTCCCTGCTATATGGAAGTGAGGGGTTCCAATCGCACGAATCCGGTCTTCTATGTCCTTATCACTGCTTTCCAATGTCAATGATGCCAGACCAGGACCAGGGCCCATCTCGGATTCTATCACATCTTTCCCAGCCTGAGTGGATGTAAGAGCCTGCAATAATCGACGAACGCCATGAACTAACACTGCTCGGTCTACTGCTGTCGAGAAGTAGTTTGGTTGAATGATGGGTGGTTCGTTTGGTGAAGCAGACGCCAACTCTAGTGAGCCTCGAGATGTTGGCAGCGTGAGCATCACAGAAGAAGCGATGAAATCGCCATTGACAGGAACTCCAGGTGCAAGAGGGTTGTATACTACCATGGTCTCAACATGAGCCCTACTGATATCACCCAATCCATGTGAATCCGATGGATCCCCATCCTCAGCTAAAGCTTTCTTAAGCTGATCGGCTGGCAATGCTTCATTAACAATCCAATCAACAGGCATGCCCTTGAAGAACGCTGGATCCGTAAGGGATGGATGTCCGAGAGAAAGTCCGCGTTCCGGGTTACGTAGCTTATAAACTTGAAAGAGTGCAAAGTGATCGAAAAGATTCTGGCCGACAGCTGGAGAATCATAGATCACTGGAATGCCATGACGAGTAAGCACCGAGGCGGGACCTACTCCTGAGAGTTGTAGCAACTGTGGTGAGCGTACGGCACCAGCTGCGATTACGATCTCTTTGCGAGCTTTTATCTGACGGCCATCCGCGAGTAACACGCCTGTGGCTCGCGGCTCTTGGTTCGGAACTTGTTCAAATATTATGCGATGAACGAGAGCTTCAGTCTTGACTTGAACGCCAGATAGATCATATGCTATATGGGATGGTTGGCGAACCCCATCATCGAAGTTTTCGAGATATTCGGATAGACCAATTAGCTTGCCAGTATTTGATGGAACCTGCTCTATCCCAAGTTCTTTCCACTAGAAGATCGGAGAGTCAGTAACTTTCTTTTTGTGATCTGATATTGGAGGAAAGAGGGGAGAGCTAGCTCTTTGTGGAAGCAGGGATAATGCAGTTGACGAAACTTGAGGGTTAAAAATTGAGATTGGGAAGAAAGTGCGTCCACATTGAAAAGGGATTAATACTCACAGCTTTTAGTACCGGCTCACGTAGCGGATATTTTCTTTTCGGATCACTTCCACTGATACTTGTCACCTTCATTGGACCATTAGAGCCATACTGCTCCGAGTTTGCTCCTGCATCACTGTACGACTCGCTCCTTCTAAAATATGGCAGGAGACCATTATAACTCCATCGATTATCACCTAGCATTCGTGCCCAAGCATCGTAATCGCTTGCATCGCCACGTGCCCAGCCACCATAATTCAAGATGCTACCTCCACCCAGCGTTTTTCCAGCGCTGAAAGTAACAACGCGGTTCGAGACGCTAGAAACAGGTGCGGTTTTATAAGACCAGTCAAGTTCAGACCCAGCAAGGGCAAACCCGCCTCCTAGGCTTGTTGAATTAGGATTTGATGTGGGATCTGGACCTGCTTCAAGAACGAGGATGGATGCAGATGGGCCGAGACGTTTGGATAGGTGGCTTGCAAGCGCACAGCCGGTGAGACCTCCACCAACGATTATATAATCTACTTCTGTAGGAATCTGCATAATGTTTTGTTTCTGATGAGGCAAGAAAGATCACTGTCGAAAGATGGTGGCAGTTGAGTAGCAATTTATCTTGAAGTCTGGAGTAAGCAAGTAGGCTGGTATTTGTTGTGCTGCTTCTTGCCCACGCTGCGCCGCACGCTGTCTATTTACGCAAATGTATGCCACTGCAAAGCGTAGAGACTAAAATTGCACTTCGAGATTATTTGTAAACTGAAACAGTTCCGGTCTGTAGTGTGCATTTGAGGGCGTATTTTTAATGGATGCTATTGATCGCATAGCATTAGCAAGCAATGCATTGCGCATGGTTTGTAAGCATTTTCCCGGAATGTAACCCTTTTTCTCTCTCTTTTATCCGAGCTAGCCCTTCCGGTATTGGACTGAAAATGCCTCATTTTCCGGCATTCACTTATGGGTGGGAGGCGGCCCTTCTGATATGTGCTATTCGGGGAGCGTTACGGGCCTTTTTCTTTTTCTTTTTTGCTTTTTTGGACATCTATGCTGAGTGTCTAGGATCTACAAAAATTTTGCAATGAATTTTTAATAATATTATATTAGTTAGTGAGTATATAGCGAAGAATATTTTAAGGTGGTTGAGAAATTAAAAGACTTTTAATTTCACTGTTTTATCAGTGCACTATGTGAGAATGAGCTTCACAGCCGTCTCCACTACCCACGTGATCGATAAATAAGGCTACTCCCAGATCGAGGAATAATCCACAAATACCGATTTTCTATTTGTAAGCTGCGGAATATACTAGAAACGTTAAGGATAAAAACCCTCAAGCTGCTGTATAGCTAGTTCAGTAGAGAGTAGATAGATATATAGTTAGATCAATCAAGCTCATTCGATTTCAATACCATCGCTCTAGCTTCTCACACACTATAATAGTTTACAATTCTTATTAGGATACATTCACTGATCGCTCAACCGTGATACCTTTGAGGGGTACAGCATGGAAACCAGCTGTATCTCCTCCATCAATCCGTGTATTCATAGCAACACCCTGCAAATAATGAACATCATTCAACTCAGTCTGCGACTCTGTTTCTAGAGAGCTTAATCCCCGGCTACCACTTTTTGAAGATCCAAAAGTATTTTTTGAATTCTTCATTCGATTGAAAGAGCTTAGTTGGACAGATTCGGCATTCGTTTGTGGACTCTTCGTCAGGCGTAGCCAGAGAGGGCGGTAGGTGGGTAGACAAGCGCACATAATAGCGCTGGAGAGCTCAATATTCGCCCAGAAGAAAACAGGTGATGTATAGACTAACAGATCTATAATTAGCAGAAATCTAATAGATGCTTTGACTTTTACATATTGTCCAAATGCTTGACTCACAGGTTTCGTCGTTGTAATGCGCCAGAAATACGGAGTCGACATGGAAGTATGCTAACATACGCGCAACACTAAAAGCGCAAACACTGAATGAACAAGTTACAAATGTCAGTTACTACTTCAAATCAATAGTGGAGTGAAAATTGAAGAAACCTACGTTGCTCCTAGGAGAAACATTCCCAATACCCCTATCTTCTGTTTGGGGCGCAGTTTCAATTGTAAAACCATAGGGATAGGTAGGAGGAGAATCAAGATATCAACAATCATATCAGAGATGCTCATGGCATACCACATAGGCACTGTGTTCATACATGTATCTATAAACACGGATAGTCAGTAGTTGCCCATTGTTTTTCTCCCCGAGAGTTCCATCCAGGCATAGGACGTTGCGAATGCCAAATGTGAAATGCAACGGAGAAGAATGATCATTTGGAATTAGAAGATGAGATAGGTACACTTACGACCATAGAATTGCTCAACAAATGGCGTGATAGGATAACAGGTAAACAAATTCGCAAAGAAGAAGGATACCGTCCATGTGAATACGATTGCCAACATAACTCTAGCTGCGATGACGAAGACGTTTCCTCTGAAGATATTCATATAGAAGACCAAGATGGAGGATTTTATCAATCCCAAGCCAATAGTAGTGAGCATATTGATAGCGAATTTGCACTTAAAAGTCTGTTGTTAGTATGGTGAAATTATAGACTTGTCATGCGGTGGTTCGTACTTTTTCATAGAAAACAAATCTTGGATCATCAAGAATTGGCTGCCCATTGGCATCAATGGCTTCATGCTGCCCAAGATTTCCTCTATATGTCGCTTTATCTCATCAGCAAAATCCTATAATGCCAGTTCAGAAGGCATAGAGCTTACCGGCCAGTTGAACAGAACAACACCCAATGGCAAAGGCCTTCGAAGTGGCCGATGGCCTATGATTAGATAAATGCATCAAAAATTTTCGAGGTCTCCAAAAGACTCACCAGTGCGACCAAAATGAGATAGTCATCAAGTTGAAAGCTTCGACGTCCAAGATACTTAGCCCAGAACCTCAAAATCACTGCGATGATTGGGAGCACAATGAAGCTGAAGCCCAGACCTATCATCTGGCCCTTCGAATAATCATCGGCCATGTAAACCATGATTGAGTCGGTTCAGATGTCGATCCGATAAAAATGCGAAAAGATATCCCCGGCCTACAAGTAATCAGTGCGTAACGACGAATAAACCTAATAGCAAACGCAATAGACTAGAATTGAACTTTTTGATCGCAACTAAACAGCAAATCATAACAGTATTATGGGAGTCAGGCCTAAGATCTATCACGTATTTTCCTGTTGGTGGCGTCCTGAATGCATGTTAGCAGTACATACCACTTTCTGTAACAGGAGTTTTTTGTCATAACGTTTGAATACTAATTCTGGGGTGTCATATTGGAGTGTTACAGAAGCATAGGCTGTTGCTTTTCATGGTAATTGGCCCGCGCGAAGTAGGCGGCTAAAATTATAGTTCTCTACGAACATGGGAAAAATCCTTCGTCGAACTTGAATTATTTCGAACGTGACCATGTTCTGTTGAAGATAAGCTAGTTCTAGTCTTTGACACGCGTTCAAATACGCCCATTAATGCTGTATTATACCGCGGAGCAACATGGATACATTTATTTATCCTAACCACCAAGTACACCACGGGCTCTCGTCGGAGAAACGCACATACCAGAAGCGACTAGCTTTATCTCCGATGGAGAGCACGAGGATGTAACCTTCTATATGTCATTGCATTGTCATCATCCTCATTTGTACCTATGTACCTAGTACCTGCCTAAACGATCATGTAGCCGTGCATTCATCTCCTTATCCATACAATAAAGTTTCTGTCAGGGCGGGGTATTCGATTTAGGATGAAGCCAAGGGTTCGTCTCATATGCATGTAACATCGGCATTCAGGACGTTGTTATGCAGGGAACAAACACAGCCATAATTTTGTGATTGGACCGGCATGTTACGAATGCTTGTCTTCTGTGTCACGTGGAAGTGGTCAGGAGCGGCGAATACTAGTAGTTGGGGCGTACTGGTATTATCGTACGTTTACTGTTGATAACAATCACGCCGGGAATTGATCGCGGTAATAGATAACAAGTAGTAACTATTGAGTTGAGCACGGAGCTCTATATGCTAATCTACAGTCATTGAGCCTAAGGTCCCTGCTTGAACAATCACTACTACTTTCCTTCTTAGACCACCTACCTCCTTTAAACCCACGCGTGAATTAGATTGTAATTCACCCCAATGGGAGATATGTCCAGGAAAGCTCTATTCCCTGGTTTGATCCTCTCATCACCATTCAATCTCTCCCCCGTGGATACTCGGGAAACGACCGCCAGTCTGTTCCATTGTCGCATCATCAATCTGTGTGGGTGCCAGGAATCAATTCCCGGCCTCAATATGCATCAGTGACAGCATGCACTTACTGTTTTGGTAATAAAGGCCGATGCATCTTCGACAGAATCTATTGCTTCGGTCATTCCAAACATTTTCGCACCTCTGTTGCCAGTATCCGTCTTCACAAATCTAGATTTCATATACGGGTTAGCAGGATGCACAATAATAATAATTCATTTGCGCTTCCCCTCTCTGCTCAAAGATAGAATTGAAAACTGACCCAGGATATGCACACCAAGCTATCAACTTCCCCTTTTCCCCTCCATGCTCCATATGAATCTTCCTCACGAGAAATTGCGCAATTGCTTTGCTTGACCCATATGCGACCATATTCGGGTATGGATATTTTTCCAACCCCGAGGTACTACCTATCACACTACCTGGGAGACAAAATCTTGGCCTAGAAGATGCATCTAGCAAAGGGAAAACAGCTTGGAATAGTGAAAAGGGTCCTAGATAGAATGTTAGTCGTGTAGATGTGAGAAAGGTCGGAAAATTTACCGTGAAAATTCGTGTCAATGTGTTCTTGGACCTGCGAGGGAGTGACATCTAGAATGGTGCCAAAGTGCGTTGCGATTCCGGCGTTAGCCACAACCTGTTTGACTGCTAGTTAGCACCGTAATCCGTCTTACATGGAATTTCGGCCCATGAACGATGTTGAGATTTTTCTACGCTATCTGCGGGGTTGTCGGCAAAGGGTGGTCGACCATTTGACGAGAACACTTCGAGTTTTCGACCTGTGCTCGTCCTCCCTTCCAACTCTTCTCACAACATACTCATAACAAAAATCTTGCAGTAATCCATCACTAATGGAGTGAGCATATTAAGTTTTAAAAGAGTAAACTTACCACATCAAGTCTTCGAATCCCATGCACCTCCTTCAACTCCTTCACTGCATCTGCAGCATCGCTCAAAACAGTACTATCGATCTTCACAACAATCAATTTGCTACCAGTACCGACAGACAGAGCAGCAAAGGCATTCGCAGAAGCAGTTGGGCTGCGGACAGCAGCGACAACGATGGCATTCTCCCGGGCAAGGAAGTTGGAGACAAGGCCGAGACCAATACCTAGTGGCAAATCAATGATTAGTTGAGCCAGATTGATGAGAACAGAGAAGAAAATGTAAATCATGTACCGCGGTTGGCACCTGTGATAAGGTAAATTGTAGAATTGTCAGTTGCCATCTGGATCAAATCAACTAGTAAAGTGCACGATTGCGTTTAGTTGTTAGAAGAATCTGCGGTTAACTTAGGCACTGCTTGCTTAAAATAATAAATCCGCGGTGCACAAAGTAACTGTAAGCTGGGGTATTCCGAACCCATGAATGGAAATTGCGAGGATCCCCAGCCATCCCTCGTACTTTACCATTAAAAAGATCCTGGATGGTAACACTGCAGAGCTCGGACGAATTCAGAGAGATGCATTTACACTCTGCATTGTGGGTGGTAAATAAGCAGACTGAGTTGTGGTCACTATTTGGTGTAGAACTAACAAGCTAACGGATGCAACGCATGAAGCACAAAAACGGTTCATTAATCTATACAAACATGAAATATCTATGTACCTCGGTACTTTATCCTGTCTATGGCTACGCTAATAGTGGCGTAGGTCCAAGAACACATCCATCATAGTATATCGTCGATCATGCTCGAATATTAAACCAATGATTGAAGACGTTATTCGGATCGTAGTATCCCTTAAGTTCTTGCAGCCTCTCCACGTTTTCTGGGGAATAAACATTTGCATTCGATTCATCCCCGTGAGCGAAGTTAATGTAGCTATGTAAATTATCTGATTAGCATTTGCCAGGTTAAGGGGAAGGTAGATAAATTTACGTTCGATTTTCAGGCAGCTGACTGACTGAGCGCCACAAAGCTCGGATTGTTAATCCAAATAACTCGGCGACAGGATCTAAATCTGGGTTGTCGTACCATGCTACTGCTGCAGCATTAAAACGAATATTGCGATTGCCGAAAGCAGCAGTCGATGGATCAAGTGATTGGGCATACTTTAGTGAATATACCTCCAAAAGAATGGTGGTAGATCCAGTGCCGGGAAATTTGAGGAATTCAATGAACTCATTCCAAATGGCACGCCAAATGCCAGGGACCATCTGCTGAAAGCCAGCGGAATACGTGGGTTTCCGTCCACCTTTCACACAGAAGTTCGCAGCACCGGCATTCCACTCAGGGTAGATTGCTTCGGCAGTCATATCCGCGTAGGGGCCGATGTTGTAAATGGACTGAAAGGCCTCTTTCCCCTCAGCTTCGGAGCCATAGTAGAAAGGAGTTACGAGGACGGTCGGAGTATATGATGGAGGGCCGAGGGTTAGAAAGTACATGAAGATACTCATCTTAGGCTGAAGAGTCAGATTTTGAATGGCTTGAGCAAGAGCTTCGATTTTGTCTTCTGTAAAAAGTAATCCACCGGTCCAAGCAGTACTCTCGGCTTGAGGTACAGGGTATGCTCTCATGACAGCAGAGGTCACAATTCCGAAATTTGGGCCCGCGCCACGAAGAGCCCACCAGAGATCTTTGGCAGCAGGAGTCACGGTGACGAGGCTCCCATTAGCAAGGACAACGTTCATGGATAGCATATTGTCGACACTGAATCCATGAAGGCCCATCAGATTGCCATATCCTCCGCCAAGACCAGCACCTAATGCGCCTATACAATCGCAGCCGCCAGTTAAAACTTGAGCATTATTTGCGTAGGCAGCATCAATCACATTTTTCACCAAAGCACCTCCTTGCAAGGTCACCTCTGTGCTTTCGTTATTGAATGTGATTGCATTCAGACCCGCCAAATTGATCAGGACGCCGTTCGAATAAAGGTCAAGTGTGCTGCTCCAGCCATGTCCTCCATTCTGCGCAAGAAAAGGGATATGATTATCAACGCAGTATTTCACCTAGAAGATTTAATTAAGTAAGTACTGTACAGTCGCAGTTATGATCACTATTGAGAATACGCTACATACCGTGGCTGCAACATCCTGTTCGGTCGCAACGTTGACTATAGTGCCGGGACTTGGGGCATTAAATTGGCTCCACCGTGGTGCAGTTGAGATGTTGTGCGAAATAGTTGCCCCGGAGGAAAGTAGCGATAGCATAGTAGTATCATTTGGCCATCTTCGTAGATTCGCGGCATGGCCACATAAGGGAAGAGTGATGCTGAGAAAGCACAATAGTGTAATGCGGAATGAAGACGACATGATTGTAATGGTGACAATCTATCGATATGATGGCTACGAAACGACGACTTTTGAATGGTGATATGCTCGAATGCGACGTGCTTGGCCACATTTATAGAAAAAAGTGACCTGCCTGAATGAATGAGCATGCATTGCTAGGCATAATCAAGCCCTCCAGTAGACATGTATGGCTAGGTACCATGTCCGCATGGCAAGCTGCAAGCTCCAATTTCCATGTGGCAATCCATGTTCCGGGCATTCTGAATATGTACCTGCGCCGCCAGATCCTCAATAATTATTAGATAATAGTTCTAACCGATATCCCGACTGCTACTTCGTATAGAGCATACTTTTTAAAATTAATTACAATTTTATATTTTATTTTAGACTCGGTCAACTATCTTAAATAAACTTCATTTTTGGAAAAATCAGTGATCGTGATATTTATTATATCGAGATTGTATAAGTATTATATAGTAACATTGTGTACCTCAGATATACGGCTCAAATTTGTAGCGCGTCGGACCCCCACATCCCTCATTACCTCCGTTCCAGGATATATTCCGATGTGAAGCTCATTCTCTATGACACGCAGTGTCTATGTTGATAATGGTGAGAATAATTAGAAATGAATCGACTGCGCTTGTAGTGGGAAATGCACTTTCTCATCCAGATTCTGGTCCATGGTCAGACGGTTGTGAGCGGTGCTCCTAGGAAGTACACTTGCGTACAACTGCCACACCCTTCTGGAGATTGCTACCAGTGGAAACCAGGTAATCTCACATTCCGAGAATGTAACGACAGCCATTCTATGTATCGATGCAACCTTAGAACATTTTATTCATGCAGTCGCGGGTTATCCGTCCCGTTTTAGATTACCGAATGACAAGGTTATGCCTGGATCTTAAACCCTTTCAATGGAATAACGGCTGAATCTATAGCTCATGATCTTGCAAGCATTGATCATTTGCCACAGATAAGTAACTTGGTTCTTTTTGGCACGGTTAGCATTTATGGCAGTCTTGAGTAGCAGTCAAAGATTGAACAGAGCCAGGTAAATGCGCGGATATCGCAAGGTGAAAGTCTTCACAGCCGATTCTGGAATCAAAACATCTAAAAATAACACACTACCTTGCGTTCTCAGCACTCCCCAATCACTCTGTCGGATGGTCCCCTTAGTAGACTGAGGGGCCCCAGAACTCTGCTCACAAGCCTCGGTTCCTGGGATTTTGAAATGCCAGAGCTCAGAGAATCTTCAGGGTAGATCACTGATCCTGTTGTCCGTATTCAATGGTACTGTTCTTCGGTCAAGGCTTAACACCCCTAAGCTACTTCGGAAACTTATCTCCCTATAGTCTTTTCACCTTCTTTTGGTCTGTATAGACAGTTCAGCGTTTGTTATCATACTGCTTATCAGTAAGCAACAGGTTACTTAGCATCAGCTACTTCATTGTAGGTATCTGCAATTCAGTGAAATATGTTTGAATAAATCGGCTTATAGATATAGTACTGGCGAGCAAGGCACTCCGATAGGAAGTCTGCTATTTTCAGACGGAGATGATCGATAACGATTTTGTAGGAGAGCCACGTCCAGAGCTTCATCTTGCATGGCACAACCTGCTTCAAAGTAAGATTTCCAAGCGATGCTAGATATAATGAAGCCTAACTCCTACTAGATGATAACATTCGTATTCCAAAAAGCGAGCTCGATACACTTGCTTTGAGCTCTGTCTACACCTCTGATAGTAAGGAGGAAATAGCTTCACTCAGCTTTTATCACTCTCTACATTGTTTGGTCAGCGGTGATTCGAATAACGCGCGAAATTTTTAACGGCCTTACAGAAGAAAATTCGGGAGATGATATATAAAGAGTACTACTATCAAGGAAAGGAAGGGAACTCAATGATACGAGAAATCAAACAAGCTGGTGGGTATCATCTAATTCACCAATTATTGCGGATCACCAAATTCTAACGACCTACACATCACTACATCGAGTATTTGAAGGAGGCTTTGGTGTATAAGCCTGACTTATCACTTATTACTTTCCGATGGATCAACAACACAGCGCAGTATACCGATCCTACGGCCTATTACCCAACAAATTTCGATGTTTTTCTCCACGAATGTGCCAATTAGCAATTAATTAATTCATAGGCTGGAGAGCGGGTATTTGATCTGTATCATACCGATTTGCTCCAAAGACCACATAATTGAGAGTGGTAACTTTACAGTATCAAAAGGTTCAGATTTCTGTCTATTAATATTTCGTTCGCACAGTACGAGTAAAACCTCAATCAATTTATGGCCTAGAAAACCAAAAACTTATCTTTTTCAACAATGTAATTTTTTCTGATCTAGAAAAGTGTCTATGTTCATTATGCCGTCTTGACCATGGCCTCAATTATGCCATCCGCATCCCCGTCATGACTCCACATATTGACAACATCAGAGCCAGCAGAGTCAAGGAGGGCTTTCCATTGTTTTCCGGTTCTTTCAGTACCACTATTGAATGCTATCATCGTCAGGTCCAGCATCGCATGAAACGATATTGCCCCTTGTTCCAACACAATCATCTCGTATAAAAGGAGTTTGGAATAGCCTGGTTTCATCGCTTCTTTCAGTGCCTGGAGTATTTCCAGGCATTTGTAATCCGACCAGTCGTGTAATATGTGGTGATATAGGTAAACTCTAGCATCTGGATAATCATCAGCAAGGTAGATTCAAGTAGGAGGATGAATAGGCCTTGATATTCCTACTTTTTATGAGTTACGGCTTGAAGAAGTTGCAAGCCATTCGCTCTATTGCCGGATCTAGCTCTTCAATCTCTCCAAGTACATATAGCAAATCCTGTAGAATCAGCCTCCCCTTGGCTGGAAACTTTTCATGAAATGCTTGTAGGTCATTTTTGCACAGGCACGTACAGAGGCACAGCGGGTAATTATAGGCTTTAAGAGACTCCAATTTGAAGGTGCTGAATGCTTGACTTGATTGAACTTAATTGATCTGATGGGCTATCTACAGTGGGAAGGACTAGCTATATTTATAGGCCTCTCAAGCCTATTTGTAATCCTAATCCACGGGCTTCGCAATCCTGAAGTCATAGATTCCATAAGCTTCGCAAGCCTGTCCCACAGGCTTCGCAAGCCTGAAGTCATAGGCTTTGTAAGCCTAAATAATCACTACGACGTTCAGTTTAGGGTAGTGGGCCCATGCCCCACCTACCCCGCCATTAGTGGATCTAACAGTCATGCCCCTTCCCTCCCCCGACATCCACTATTAAAGGGTACTCTTCTGTTGCACCATGAAGTATCCGCTCCGCTACTGGGTACCATTGCACCCAATAATCCCGTACGCCCATAGTATTCCCCATGAACGTGTTAAAATCCCGTATTATGTGAGGCATTGTACTGAAGAAATCAAAACTCTGAAGCTTTGTTTGGAATGCGTATTGCATCAAGCCATCCTGTAGGTTAGTGGGACATCGATGACCCGATTCTTTAAAGTACTTGGGAGCCTTTGCAGCAGCACCAATGAGCATTTCCCATCTAAATTATTTATATTAGAAATCTCGAAGCCGCCGCTAGCTAGCAACAACACTTACAGTATTCTATGGCCTGCAGCGATACTGTCTTGCGTCATTGCCTCACTAACAGGCATAGCCTCCCATATGTCTTCGGCGACTTCCTTCAAGAAGTGAGTAGCAGCCAATAGTCGCAATATTCGTTCTATCAAAGATTAATATCAGGACGAAGCTGAGTATTTCGACTCACTGATGAATAATTCTTCTGCTCCAGACAGAGAGGCCAAATCCGCGGCAGTGAGAGGCTTATGCCCGTCAACAAGATGTTTAAACAGACCTAGGTCAACTGCTATTCTTGCACTCATAGGAACAAAGGCCTGTGGGAAAGTTAATATTGTGGTCATGCCTATAGGCAGACATATAGCTTACCGAAAATGCGAGCTCTACAGCAACGGACTCAGGCTGCTGAAGCGCTGTGGTGATTTCTCTGCTTAAGCGCACAGCTTCTTGCCTAGACTCATTATTGTTTGCGAATTCTGGACGGCAGATGATAGCGCCCAAGCCTTCGACCAATGCCATGACATCTTCCATATTGTCGAACTTTGAGATTATTTGCAAATACTGAGAACAGCGCGGGCAAGTGGAATTCTAGAGAATAAGGCATATGGGGGAATAATTTTGAAAATTCATATCTACCACACCCTCTTCGATGATGCGTGGGATCCTTCGCGTTACCCGGGGGCGTTCGCCGTCCCGGATTGATCCAAACAATTGAAAGTTTCACGCTAAATAAGTTGAAGATGTACTTATTAATTAGACTTTACATTCGTACCTGCTAAATTCGGCCTTCCTTTATCTTTGGATTTCTGAACAAGGGACTATGTACATATACACACTTGATCATGTACTAATATATAATTATACAGTTGTACAAACAATATAAGTACCCATTGTATCGGTAACCAATCAGCATTCTAGATTAACCCGTCAAGACCTAATCAAACAAACTAATATACCGATTATAACCTGATAAATCTCTTCTACGCGGCCAAAGCAACTTGGCTTCTTGTAATTTGCCTAAATATATAAATATCGATCGAGGCTGTGGATACAAAGATTGTGTTGACGTTCTGCATCGTAGTCGGGCCGGAGCGAAGCACTTAGCATACTGTGCCACTTGGATGAGAAAGCTCTTCGGCATCGTAGCAAGGCTTATCTATGTGATGGAGACTAATGCGGCAAAACACGCGCGTCTGATACTACTGACGCAAGGATCTGAGATTATAAGACTGGCAAGTAAGAATAACCTCTCTCCCTCCTCCACACCCACGAGCCATAACTCGAATTTCTTCTGGCATAAGACGGACCTGTATTCCACCGAATGCGCGACGAGTCGATCAGGCAATGAAACCTTGCAGAACTCCTCCCAAAATTTATTCCCATGGTGATATGTGCTGTATAAAATTAGATACTCTTTACTTTGTGGCCGAGGAACTTGCGTTCGCCTTTAAAGACGGCACTGGTCATCCGCAGGAAGCAGGTAGCAGGTAGCAGGCTCCACTTTTCTCTAGAATCTCCATACTTCTCTCAGCCGTTCCATCATGGACGCTGGTTCAGTCAAAGACAACCTTGGGCCCACACTTGTGATTGTTGTGTGGACTTTCGCAGCCATAGCTATCATTGTTGTATTTGTTAGATACTATGTTCGACTTAGAATTATTCGAAGAACTACAATTGATGACTGGCTGATTCTTCTTACTTTGGTACGAATTCTAGACGCTCCTTGCTCCAAATTCCTGGTGTTTCTTTTGCCAATGAATTGAATACCGATTTACTAACATATATGACTTTCTAGTGCCTCGCTATAGGCGACAGTGTCTTCTGCACTCTATCAGTCCATTGGGGTTTAGGCCGTCATATCCGATTCCTCGGTCCCGAGGAGATCACGAATTCGATAAAATGGATCTACCTTTACGGATTTTTCGCTATCATGAGTCCCGGATTCGGTCGTATTTCATTCGCATTCCTTCTTCTCGGTCTTATCCCACCAACAAAGTGGAGGAAGCGTTACCTATGGACTATTATCACCTGTCAGTCCATCAGCGATATAGTTACGGTCATCATAAGCTTCTCCCAGTGTCGACCCATGAGAGGCTACTGGGATCCGAACGTGCATGCTGATTGCTGGTCACCAAGTGTGAACCAGCGTACTGCATACTTCCAAGGATGTGGGTTCCAAGAAGCTAGAAGGATGTGATAAGTTTATACTGATACTCTACAGTTGTCTGTTCACTGGTTGATATGCTACTTGCTCTTTTTCCTGCGAGTCTGTTTTGGAGTCTTCAGGTGAAATTGAGAATGAAAATTTCTCTTTCGATCCTCATGGGCTTGGGACTGTTGTAAGTCAACTTCTTCTTTAACTTTTCAATAACTCACAAATCTAGTGCTATGGTTGCTTCTATTATGAAGACGATAGAACTTAGAGCGTTGACTGAGAAGGGAGATGCTACACGTAAATTATTTTCGAGCCTCTATTTCGCAAGTGATCCAACTCACTAATTTTTTTTTAAAAGATGCTATGGCAGTCTTAGCCATTTGGTGGACGTAAGTTATTTGAATCTCCTCAATTGTCGATGGATATCTCTAAGCTATTCGGCAGACTAGAAGCGTACCTCGTCTTAATCGCTGCGTCGATCCCAACATTGAAGCCGCTCCTCACCACAAAATCATCAAAAGCCTCACGTCTCAAGACAACTACCTGGACCTCGAGTCAGCAACGGTCAGGTGTAATAAAAACGCCTAAGAGAAGGACGTTCTTCTCGATAAACGAACCATCATCAAGTGATGATATTATCGCCGAAGTGCCTGCTTCATACAGCGTGGATGCGTATCCTTTACGCGCCATTGATACTAAAAATGTGCAAGGGGTTCGCGTGGAAGGAGGAACAATTAGGAAACAAATGACAACGTCTGTCACATATGAAAATGCTCCTGGTCTGGAAGATGGAAGGATTTAGAGAATTAGTAATAATACAAATAGTTCAAACCATCACTTCTGCGAGCCTTGTGAGATTAGAGAAGGGGTGGCAGTTATGAAAGCACGAGTTTGGGCGAGCATTAGATAACCTGTGGAATCTCTCTGCCAGCATGCGCTTAGAACTAAGCGCATGCTGGCATACTAAACCGTACTATCTCGACCAGATATACAACAAAATTCATAAGCAGCATGCTAAGAAAGCGAAGTGGCGATACGAAGAAGCTGGAACGATTTGGATAGAACTAATGATGTGATGTACAACACTGGGCTTTGAGCAACTGTCAGTAGGACAACGACTTGTATAGCCCTGGCCAGCCAACTACCTGTGCGCGAGGATGTTATGAGCAAGCAGCGAATTCAACGCCAAACATCAAAACACTGATTCAGCAAGAGGTGGCCACAATGTTGTTGATAAAGATGCGGGTAGTGAGTCTAAGTAGTATACTACATTCATTTTCTTTCACTCTTGCTGTGGATCTCCATACTGACAACTTATTTCGCATCATATTTATAATTATACAAATATCAGCGAAATTCTAGAATTTCTCTCTAACACTCAGGGGCAGAAGTACAGATTTATAATCGTGCGCTTACTGTGCTGTGTAGGTTAGATGGATAATCGTTGAATCTACTTGTAGAATATATTATTTTACAAGAGGAATGAAGATCTAAGGAATTAGATTTTGTCTGCGTTTCCTGGAACCCATTTGTTGCGTATCTGTTTCTTGACCGCAGTCAGCTGGTACTTTTGGGGGGGTAAGGGGCTACATACAACTCTACTCCATCGACTAGATGTCTTGTCGGCAAGTAATATACTCATATAAAAGCTGGTCCGTCCTGGATCACTATCGACACAGATAGGGAAGCCCGATTCTAATACAGTGAGTCTTACAGTCCCACCCCTTATCTCTCTCACTTTCTCTCTCCCTTCCCCTCCCCTCCCACCCAATCTCACCCCCTTTCCGACAGACGTTCTGGCCCGGTGAGCCTTCAAATCCCCGCCCTCGGCTCTATCAAACTCAGTGTAATATTTTCCCACCGCCGCGTCTTCCACCACAGCGCCGCCCCCACCTTCAACCTCGTGACTTGGACAGCCATCGCCATTGTCATCACCTGGATGCTATCGTTCTTCTTCTCCATCCTGTTTATTTGCGGCGCGGATTCCTGGGTGTATTTGACCAGTGCAGTTGTCATCGGCGTTTGGTTGTCCGAGAAAAGGAGTTGGAGGAATAAGATTGAGAAGATGGATCGCTGATTGGATGGGTAGATTGGCGTTCTCCATCTTACGTTTGGGCGTAAAGTTGGGATCCAAGCGATATTCGGCCTTGGTGCTCTGTGAGTTCCAGCCTCAATTCGCAGAAGCCATGCAAAGTAGAACTAGCCTGTCAAAAGCACGATGGCCGCATCGATAGCGAGGATGGTCATCTTCATCTAAGCCACTGCAGGTAATTAAAATCCCCGTCTCAACTTTTAGTACCTACTCAATCTACTCACATTTTAACAGTCAACTACGATCGACATGCCGATTCCGAATGTAGGTCATTCTTCCATTTCACCTTATCCCTGTTCAATCTCCCCCTTCATAGCGCACCCAAAAACCCTCGTCCCCACCACTTTCATCCTCTCCCTAGCCACTAGTCCTCCCCCATCGTCCTCTGCACATCCGGCCTCTACTGGCCCCTCATCGACAGCTCCCTCGGTCTTCTCACAACCAACCTCCCGCCCAATACGGCCTCCTCAGCACCCAAGGCGGGTAATCCCTAATCGGCAGCGTACAATCCGCAATCTCCCTGCGCTCGTACGGCAGCGCCACTAACCAGCACACCCCTCACCACAATCACTCTACCAACCACAACGATAACCCACATACAATAAATAGCCGAACACAACAATGGAAGCGGAAGTATATAGCAGGACTTCTTCCTTTCCCATGCTTTCACTATCGCCAAAGAGCATAAAGTAAGATGAGGGAAAGGGAAACTGCAGTAGACGATGGTTGGGGAGAGGAAGACGGGGTCTATGAGTACGCATGCAGAGGGTCCGACGCAATTGAGTTTTGGGTCGGAGGAAGATGTTGAGATGGGAGTGGAAAGGCAAGGGGGGATAATGGTGATGAATAGTTTTGAGGCGAAGGAGGGAACAGTGTGAATAATGGGAGGTGTGCTGCATGTGGTTTTAGAGAGAGGTTATTTACTTTTGTGCTAAGAGCGTATGATAGATGTGTTGAGGATTGTGTAAATAAAGGGTGAAAAGTAGATCATGTTCACATTGTAATCGACGAGATGGATTGTTTCTACATCAATCCAGGTAGACACCAAGGCCAGAGAAAAGAAAAGTATTTTGAAGTAAACAAGTCTATAGAATCAAATACCGCGCAAAGCAAAAGCCATGATTTATTTCCCTTTTCCTTTTTTCCTTCCACCAACATGTTTTCTAGGTACCGACCGAAACGGTTCAGGTTCGCGATCATCATGGAACACTGGTACGTCATGTCCTAGCTCGTCGCTCGAATGGGATTCTTCGCTGCTGCTGTCTGGTATTTCTATGACTTCGACGCCGGCTCGGGTGGATGTCCGATATCTAAGTGACGGATCGGAGGGCGCCCTATGTGCTGCAGAATATTCTTGTGGAACACTACGTCGAACAGAGGCATAGGAAACGTCGGCCGGCCCAGAGTAGTTACGTTGACCTCCAGATGGCTGCATGTATTGAGAGGTAATTGGCAGGGGCTGATCAGTAGTAACCTGGTAATCAAAGGGATCAGCAACATGGTATGGAGAACGAACAGAAATCCGCCTGTTGGGAGTTGACCAGCCATCATCTTCTGGGAGGGAACGATGGGGACTGTTGCTACTGGAATTTGGCCTCATGCCGTCAGAAAAATGTCGACTCGTACCTGATGCTGTATCACGTGGTTGCTTTGTTGTAGAACGTGATCGTGATGATTGTCTTGACGTTTCAGGGTAATAGCCAATGGAAGTGTACGTTGGCCCATCTGGTCCAGCAGTAATGATGCCTGGTCCGCCTCGAGTATCTCTTGACGAGCTTTCGTCAGACCTCCTCTTTGACCTTTTCTTCTTGGGATCTGGCTGAGGTTCGACGAGCGAGGCAATGTTGACTGCTTTTCGGTCGCTTTGTCGTTTCTTTTCACCGCTTTTTCTGCTACTGGAACTGCTCCCCTTCTTGGCTTTGGATGCGGCGGCTTCTTGCATGCGTTTTCGTCGTCTTTCCAGGGCATCAATCTCTTCTTGGTTGAGCTTCACTTCTTCCTTTCCTTTCTCCTGAGCACGCCGAATACGAGCAAGGGCAGCTTGTACCAGCACTTCTTCTTTGTCGCGTACCGTCAAATGTTGGTCATCTTCCTCCAAGTATTCTGAGTCTTCAGAGTCGTCCTCAGAAGATCTTTCGGCGTCGTTGTAAGAATAGCCTCGCCTAGGCTTCGTACTCGTAGTCAAACTCATATCTACACCAGTAAAACGTAGAGGATCACTGGCAAATCGTTTGTCGCTCAAGGCCAACCTAGTACCATGTCTATCTGTATCGTCGTCGCTGTCAACCTCCTGCACTCGCGGCCGTTGCCAACCACCTTCGTCCTGCTCCCACTGCTTCCTCCTGCTTCCCTTCGCCCCTGATGGTCTTCCCCATTGGGGCACAGATGTGGGAGATCGCGGCCGACCACCTAGACCGCCTCCCCGGAAAAAGCCTCATCGATTGGTTTATCCATGAATGAGGCGTGTCCGATGATGCTGACTCCGCTTGCACCGATGAGCCAGAGGATTGTTGTAAATGGTGATGCCCAGAGTCCAAGAGGAACTACAATTACCAACAGCCAGGTGTAAAGTTGAGATGACGTGGCACGAACGACACCAATGTCAAGATCTTGTCCTTCGAGCTTTCCAATTCCCCACACTCCACCAACGGCGAGGAAGATGGCGAAGAGAAGTACCAAGTTGGTGAGCAAGCTATAGATACTCAGCATGAGGAAGACGGCGGCATAGTTGCTGGAGAAGTATCCGAGGTTGTAATTGACTCTAGATTGAACCTCGCTGAAGTTTGCCGGTTTGGAAAGGCGCTTGAAATCGAGGAACTCGGAGATGGGCTTAAGGTTCGCCAATCTCGTCGATAAAGATTGTGATCGTACGCCCGAGAATCTTTCAGACAGGTTGAGACGTGACGTCAGGATATCAATAGGGATCTGAATTCGCGACATCTTGTTCGAGATCTCCCGTGATAGAGAATGTATATTTTAGTTGTGGGTATATCACTCCAGTATTAATCGTCGAGGAGACTATGAAAATGGATTGTAAAGACTCGACTCTAAAGTGTTCTTCGTGAATTCAAGATGTTCGAGGAAGGAAGAAGGATCGAAGGAGTTGATGTTTCTTTGTTGTTTGAGGACTTTTAGTATACTTTTTTTTAGTTTTGAGATCTGTCAAGAAGCACTGAAGGCAGCGAGAAAAGTTCACGAATCAGCAATTGTAGCCAGCCAATGGAAGACGCGTGTGGCTGAAGCACTTACGAATCGAATTGCGTATAGGGCGGTGAGCTCAAATACGAGATTCAAACTGATTTGAACGTGTCGTGGAGTGCCGTAGACGGTGAATTGTTTTGTTACCGGGAAACAAAAACCAAATTTTATTGATCTGTCCCCTGAGCGAAGGACGGCCCCCTTGCCTCTTCCACTCTCGCACTCTGCCAGAGGTAGAGCCCCTGGTGTATGGTGTATGGTGTGTGGTGTATGAAATAGCGGTCCGGGCTTTTCAGCCAAGGATTGTAAGGAATTCGAAGCTCATGCGGCTTCTCGAAGATATCCTCCCCCTCTTCTTCCAGAGCAGACAACGCTGGACGGGTTTCTGCTCCTCCTTGGAGATGAGAAGCAGAAGGAAAAAGTGGAATAGGAATGATTTCTCGAGTCAAACGAGTGGGAGGTGGTGCGGCCTTTATATTGGTGAAGTTCCAGGTTTATTCGAGAGACGGACAACGGACACAACGGTAGGAACCATGTAATAATGGGCGTGGAGGATGTAATGGAATATGCAAAAAGCGTGGCATGCATCGAGCTACCATCGAGCTATCCACTTGTCTAAGCAGCCGTTCCTGCCCACCACAGGGAAATAAGGCATCCAAGGCCTCCAAGGCATCCAAGGCATCAACAGCATACAAGGCCCAAGAGATCTCTCTCACTACTGCCCAATCAGATTGCATTGTCGAGATGTTCCAGCCTATCAAATCGAGGAAACGCCACAATTACTATGCTGACGCCACGCATAAAAGGCGAATAATTATTGTGAAGGTGTCTGGCGTGCATTAATCCATGTTGAAGGACACCGCAATTCCAGCTTCTACCATTCTGAGCCCTCCACGAGCCCTCCACGAGCAAAAAGAGGATCCTTGGCCACGACAGGCCAGATAAGGCAGGTGGCAGGCTACATTTACCCACGAGGGAGCCAGGAGCGAGGAGCGAGAAACGAGCTCGAAAAAAAAAAGAATATCTGAGAAAAGACACATCATCATCTGTGTGCCTTTCTCTCTCCCACAACCACCATCGACAAAATGAGGCTGTCCTATGCTATAGGTATACTGGCTTGCTTTATTGCTGTGGTTGCGGCATGGAGCAAAGAAGGTAAGTCGTTCCATCAATCCACAAATCTTTCTGCCGTCAGAGCTTCTGCCCTGCGCCTTCGGACCCCATACGATCTCGATGTGAGCTGATCTCCTTCCGATTTGTAGACCAGGAAATCTTTCGATTGCGCGATGAAGTTGCTGCCTCTGAAGGTCCTGAGGTTACATTCTACGACTTTCTCGACATCACACCTGCTGCGAACCAAGAAGACATAAATAAGGCATATCGCAAGAAGTCCCGTACTCTTCATCCGGACAAAGTCAAGCAGCAATTCATTGCAGAAAAATCTACAGGCAAAACGGGGAAGGCCAAGTCGGGAAAGAACAAGAAACCCGGTGTTCATGTCTCCAAGGGTCCTTCGCAGGCAGAAATCAAAGCTCATGTAAAGGCTGCCAGTGATCGATTTGCACGACTCGGATTAGTGACAAACATCCTCCGTGGAGAAGGCCGTGAACGCTACGATCACTTCTTGAAAAATGGTTTCCCCAAGTGGAAGGGTACTGGATACTACTATGCTCGTTTCAGGCCAGGTTTAGGATCTGTATTACTTGGCCTGTTCCTGTTTATTGGAGGTGCTGGACATTATCTCGCACTCTATCTAAGCTGGAAGAGACAACGCGAATTCGTGGAAAGGTACATCACATTCGCAAGAAATGCAGCTTGGGGTGGAAGTCTCAATGTTCCTGGCTTGGATGGAACCTCTACTCCCACTACCGACAATGATGATACGGATCCTATGGCTCAACCGATGAATCGAAGACAGAGAAGGATGCAAGAAAAGGATGCCAAGAAAGACAAATCGGAGAAGAAAGGCAAAAAGGCCATGGCCTCGCCAGCTGGAACTCCTACAAGTGTGACTGGACCAAAGAAAAGAGTTGTCGCTGAGAATGGTAAAGTTCTGATCGTCGACTCTGCCGGCAATGTGTACTTGGAACAGGCCGATGAAGATGGTAAAATGCATGAATTTCTTCTTGATGTAGGTCTTTCCCCCAGTTATCCTTTTTGAAAAGGAAGCTAATAGTCATCTCCAGCTTGATGAGCTCCCAGCTCCTACCATCAAGGACACTGCCTTGGTTCGCTTCCCAAAATGGACTTTCAACCTTGCTGTTGGTCGTTTTTTGAACAAACCGTCAAAGGAGCAAGAGTATGAAGAAGTTGAGGAAGAAGAAGCTGCTTCGCTTTCCAGCAGCTCCGGTGCAGATGACTTTGAAGTACTTGAGAAAGTCAAGACGACCGCGACGAACGGCAATGGCAAGGCAACAAGAAGAAACAAGAAGAATGTTAGATGAAGATGGATCTGCTTGGAAAGCGTTTGTAAGAAAAATATGTAGCTTAGATAAAAGTTTGGTTTCGTTTTCCAGCCAGGCCTTCTACATTCTTGTCTATCTTCCCTCATTTACGCCTGTGTCAATGCTCTACCTCGTACTGCAACAGAATGATATCAATACTCCTGATACGATAGTAGGGGGGTTATTAAGTGATACCCAAACCTATTTGGAAAAGGTTCCGACATCGCTGAGCTCATAGCATGTCAACATGACGGAAGACTCATTCAATACAGCAAGAAAACATTTGCTCCTATCCGAAGTTAGTACGGGCCGATTCCGAAGTCGTAGCTAAAAGGTACCCGTGGATTGCCTATGGCTGCAATTCGACAGATAATCGCTCATATTCACTTCTCTGCCCCTGGTGCAATTTCGATACGGAGGCTCAATCGACATTCACTAGGCCATTTCTAATTTGTGATTTGCCGGAATATAGAGCTAGAAAAGTGAGATCCACAGTCATCTCCACAGTCAACGTATTCGATGAATGAGGGCATTCCCAAATTGGTTGACTGTGGATCTCACAAGAAAATTACTTCTCGTTCTTCCTTATTTTCTCTGTTATTACATTGAGCGGATGGCAATTCACCTATTGCTAGTTTCCATTCTCTTGCGATGCTTCACGTCAAAGGCACATGATCTAGCGTCATGGGAAAAATTTTTCAATTGAATGTTTCTCTACTCAACTCAAAGGTTCTAGAAGTCATAAGCTTTCAAAGGGGGTTCTAGATCTACCTTCAAAATATCATATTAATATTTTTCATTGCAAAAAGAAATGTTTTCTATTACTGAAGCTTTTTTCGTTTAAGTTTCCAGCGCGCTAACCTCATGTTGTGCCAACAAGCGAGTTCGAAAGGGGCGCTCAATACAGCCTGAATATGGTCCTCAATAGCCAATTCCCTTTTGTCCCATTTACAATTACTCTAATCAGGCGGATCAAATCTTTGAATATTCTGCACCTAATATCTTGGGCTTTCTTTGAAACTTGAGGATACCCGTGCAGTTGCAGAAAGAACTCAAGTTTTCAAAAGACTCCCCAAACTGATCTGCGGATATCAATCCTTTAAAGAATCTCGAATTCACCTACTTCGCTACTTCGAAGGGCGTCGGAGAACCAATCATTGCACTTCAAGTGTCGAAGAGACTTTCAATGTACCCGATCTACCCCTTGACCTTCCATCCGATCTTTCCATAGTACCTGCAGCTCTTCCCTGCCATCGCAAAATTCCTTTCGACCTCCTCTTTATTCGATGGCCTATCAATTGTGTCCTTCTTCCCACATTCTGCACCAGATTAGGAAACTTCTTTTTCTAGAAGAGTGATCACTCGAACCAAGAGATCTTCTGCTCAAAAGGCTCCTTTCATCAATCAGACACCGGCCTCTCCGCCCTCATGATTCCTCCACTGGACAACGACATAGGGGGAATCTATATATCGCGTCATACTGCCCCATCCTTGCAAATATATCCCCTTTTCAGTGCTAACTTTAATCTACTTCACTCATTTTCCCAGTTATTACTACCACGGGAACCCCTATAACAATATAAAACCGCCAAAAAATCAACCTACTTTTCGGAACCCCTTTTCTTCTGTCATGAAGCTCACCAATGCCATTGCACTAGCCATTCTCACCGCCACTGCAGCCGCCGTCGCCATCCCCGAGCCATGGTGCGGACGTCCCGGTCAACCCTGCAAGCGCGACGCTCTCCCGGAGCCATGGTGCGGCCGTCCCGGCCAGCCCTGCAAACGTGAAGCCCTCCCAGAAGCGTGGTGCGGTCGTCCTGGCCAACCCTGCAAGCGATCTGCTCTTGCGGAGCCAGATGCGGAGGCATGGTGCGGTCGTCCTGGTCAGCCTTGCCGCAAGGTGAGACGTGCTGCTGAAGCGCTCGCTGAGGCCATGGCTGAGCCTGTTGCTGATGTAGAGGCTGATGTTGATGAGGCTGTTGTCAAGAGATGCAACATGATCGGCGGTCCATGCTATGAGGCTAAGAGACTCGTGAGAGACTTGGCTGGTGTTACTGCATCCGTCAGGAGAGATGCCGATGCGTTCTATGAAGACCTTGGAATTGAGTCTCATGAGGGTAAGACTAATCCTTTCCTTTTCTTTCGACCGTTCTCTTCCTTTCCTAACTTCACTCTGCCCCCCTTTCATCTTACGTTTCTTTAGTATGATTGCATAGCTGACATACCATCCTAGTCTCCGACAAGATCGCCCGCGACGCTGAGGCATGGTGCGGCCGCCCCGGTCAACCCTGCAAGCGCGACGCCGCTCCCGAAGCCGCCCCCGAAGCCGAACCATGGTGCGGACGCCCCGGTCAGCCCTGCAAAGAGAAGCGCGAAGCCGACCCCGAAGCCGAGGCCTGGTGTGGTCGTCCCGGACAGCCTTGCCGCAAAGTAAGACGTGCTGCGGAAGCAATGGCAGAAGCGCTCGCCGAGCCCACTGCTGAAGCTTGGTGCGGTCGTCCCGGTCAACCTTGCAAGAGAGAAGCTCTTGCGGAGGCGGAGGCTAATGCGGAGGCGTGGTGTGGTCGTCCTGGACAGCCTTGTCGTAAGGCTAAGAGAGATGCGTTTGCGTTGGCCTATGCGGCTGATGTTGCGCTTCGGCAACTCTAGATTCGTTGTTGTTGATAAGATGGCGCCGGGAATGGATAGAGCGATTTCGTTGATGGATGGATAACGATACGCTTTCCCCTCAGCCATATTACACACTACGCCCGAAACGACAAAACGTACCGAAAAACTCTTCCCTTCTCCTTGCACATATATTTATATATACATTTGAACTTCAATTCACTTCACTTCGGTCGAGTGGATGTACATACGACAAAAGCCCCGTACATACTGACCACATTCTCGACATTATCTTCAATTCGCAGCATAAAATTACTGTTACGAACATAATTTTCACAGCCCATTGTTTTCCAAATTACGATGCGGCTCAAATACCATTACTTCGATTCTACTTGCAGCCGGATAAACATCATTATTCCCTGTACACAAAACCGTTACTACATTTGGATATACCAACAACGACAGGGGGTGTTTCTATACCTTGTTGTTTTCTTTTCTACTTCTCTTCTTGTACATAATCTGTATCTCAGTTCCTGATTCCCTCTTACTCTCCGGATGACAAGGTGACAGGATGATATTTTTATTTTACAATCTTGGACTCTTTCTTGATACCTCTACGGGAGGAAGGAAGGAAGAGGACTGGGCGATAGGTTTTGGATGAGAGTTTTGGCATGTTTTATATATTGTGCAATATTTTAAAGTGTACAATCAATAATGCCATTCTACTTCCTGAATTCTGAGGGTCTACTGTATAACGTGATGCGACAAAGAGTATGTGACTGTTAAAACTAGGAAGACTAGAACTTCATACTATTCTTAGAAGCCCCTTTTTATATACTTAGTCATGCAAAAACCGACGGGGGGGAACGGCTTGTGGCGTCAAGAGGGTTTCATACTGTGACACCCTCTACTGTACCGGTAAGTTGTGTGACCGTTCATATAAACCTAGGAACTAAGTGGCAAGGCTTAGAAAAATAAAACCTTTGTTTATTGGGAGAGACGGGCAGAGCTAGGATGCCCTTGCTAGTCGTGTCCATCCTACAGTTATTATTCCTGATAAACCTCGCCGCTTTTCCATACATCTTATAATAAGTTTTACGTTTCGCTATATCCTTCGTAGAAATGTCAACTTCGCCAGCACCACACTTCTTCGTATGCGCTCAAAAACGTATTTAAAAGACCCTCGGCCTACGAGAATTTACTGAGTTGTTGAACCGCTCTATACATATGGTTCTATATGTCACCCGCCGATTATGGCGTTTCTGCCGGAACTGGCTTCGTCTAGCTACTCTCCTCCTACTCATTATGGTGTCGTTCGACTTTCTCATGATAATTTCGCTCACTCCACCGCTAAGGCGGGTTCTTACATCCTCGACCTCACCCGATAATGTTGCCCGCAAAGAACGAATATTCATTGCCAGCATGCATTGGAACAATGAGCTCATTATACGCTCTCATTGGAGTGCTGCCGTGTTAGACCTCGTGAGGTATTTCGGTGTAGAAAATGTCTATATCTCCATCGTAGAAAGTGGTAGTTGGGACGACACTAAGGGTGCTTTAAGGGATTTAGACGTGGAGTTGGAAAAGCTTGGGGTGGAGAGAAGCATCGAATTATTGGAGAGCACACACAAAGATGAAGTGATACGAATACCTGAACTAAATGAGGAGGGGTGGATATTGACAAGCAGGAATAGAAAGGAAATGCGACGGATTCCATATCTTGCGAAAATACGCAACAGAGTTATGGAAAAGCTGGAGCATCTCGCAGAACGAACGGATGGTAAAGGAAAGCGATCCTTTGACAAAGTATTGTGGTTAAACGACGTCATCTTCACGGTATCTTATCCTTTTGTTTAATTTTAACCCATTAAGGCTCAAGTAACTGATCCCCCTTTGACTCGATTTTTAGACTGAAGACGTCGTGACTCTGCTAGCGACAAGAGAGGGCAATTACGCCGCTGCCTGTGCAGTCGATTTCTCAAAGCCTCCAAAATTTTATGATACCTTTGCTCTCCGCGACATCTCAGGCGAAAAACCCATTACTGAAACTTGGCCCTTTTTTCTGGCAGCCGCATCCCGAAACGCCATGAAGTCCAGCTCTCCCATACCTGTGAAATCCTGCTGGAATGGAATAGTTGTCTTCGAAGCAGATGCATTCTATAAGAATCCATCCTTACGCTTTCGGGGGATCCCAGATAGTCTCGCTCGTCATCATCTGGAAGGATCAGAATGCTGTCTTATCCACGCAGATAACAATTTAAGTGTGACGAGAGGCGTTTGGCTCAATCCAAATGTAAGAGTATCGTACAATGCCCAAGCCGATGAAGTCGTGAGTTCTAGAGCGGGGAGATGGCCAGGCAAAAGAGAGGTAGTACAGGGGACATGGAGTAACAGGTTGGCCCGGTGGACTCAGTTCTTAAAGAGGTATACGGAACGTCTCGTAGTAGAAAGAAGGGTGCGACTCTGGCGTAGTGAGGCGCAACAAACAGGACACGAAGTTAACGAGGAAGGGATTTACTGCATCGTGAATGAGATGCAAGTCCTTGTAGAAAATGGTTGGGCACATGTATGATATAGTCATAGAGGTTAGAAGGGTGGGTCAGGTTTATGTAACTTTCGGCCTATCGGCTTTCAGCCAAAATATGGATCAGTCATGAAAGTAGCCAATCAGATAGAGAAATAAGCCTGGTAATACGAGTTCATTGGGTATAAACCTGTAAATAGAATTGTGTGGACAACGGAACCCAGGACGGCTGTATTCGTGCATACAATGACTGTATCACGGGTAAAAAGGAAGACAAATTAGCTAGCCAAAACAAGATACTATACCCTTCGTACGAAGGGTATAAATAGAGTAGTATGATCCTGTAGTTAATGAATCAAGACGATTTACACAATTAACACTAGACCTGCACTTTGCATGTGGTTCCGGGTGTTACGTGTAACCCTCGTCCCCTCACCTGATATCATTTTCTGTGTACGTCCAAACCCGGACGTACCAACAAGAATAATCTTCGCCGCGTTTCGATGTGTCTTCTTGGACGTTCAGGCAGGTTGAAACTTAAAAGGTAGTGCTTGCAGCCTTGTAGAGGATTTAAAAGATAGAGATAATTAGGCTTGATTACACTGTGATACTAGGCACTCTGCAGTGCGAAGGACTATGTATCCCCTTGACTGCCAACTACTCGCGGCCTTACCAAAAATAAGGTGGGGAAGTCGCGTATGGCAGTCAAGGGGATATGAGTAGGTAACACCTCCAGGCGGACTCAACACTTGCCGCAGATACACACCAAAATGCCGATATGCTATAAGCTTTGGAAGCCCGGCTTACTGTACCAACCCCATTTTTCCACCTAGCTTACATATATCCAGGTATTCAGATCCAACAGTTGGATCTGTACCCCCTGGCGACAATTACCAAGATCTATGCACAGTGACATATGCAGTACAGCAGGGTTTGAATCTCGAATGACAGCTCTCGGCTCTCGGTGAATCAAGCCTTGTGCCTTAATTATATCCAATTCTTGGGCCTGATCATGGTGGCTTAACAATACCTGAGCATGCTGCACGAGCTGCGTCTGATTTACCTCCCTGTAATGATCCTGAATGATCTTCTCCTCCGGCTTCAAATCTTTGCCACCTCCATCCATCCTCATCAAGTTTTCAGCCCTGGTAAAATCTCTACTCCTCGGTATCGCTCCTCACTTCTGTTGGAAACCCTCCATCTCACTCTTCACTTTCTCCCATTTCTCTCTTAGTTCTTCCGGCCCTGTACGGTCCCATTTCTCGTGCAAGCTCTTTACCCCGTCCTCGAAATCCTTCCAGCTAGGCCACGTAGCGCTCCACTGCCACCCTAACTCGTACCACGGCATTGGCCCATTCCTCCTGAATGCATAATTCAACAAGCTCTGCTCCATTGTATGCGGATTGAACCTCCTCCAATTTTCCATTATGCTCGTCAAATAGTCAAACATCTCTCTACTCGGTGCCGCTAACCAAAATCCAGCTGAAAAGCTTTCCGTCGGAGGCGGGGGGAATGGGTGATCTCGTTCTCCAGAGAAGGCATTGTCGCTGCGTGCGGCGAAGCAGTAATTGCTAGGTAGCGGCTTCTCGTCGCTTTTTACTTCTGAGGTCCTATGTAGTAGTGTAGTCATAGGTGTTTGGACCATCAATTCGTCAAAAATCCCATCAATCGGCTCCAAAATCATTGTATCGGCGTCGATGAATAAAACCCGTTCGTACTCCACCATCTCAAAAATGCGCAATTTTGTGAATTGGTCTTTCCATCGCGTCACCCCCGTCGATATCCAGAAGGGCAGGGGCACATCAGCTACAACGCGCACAATCGCGCCGTCGAGCTCTAAACGTCTGATCCTTGAATTATCAACGCTTTGGGTGCAGATCACAAGGAACGGGATATCAGCTCTCTTAGACCGCGTTTTGGGATCATGTAAGAGCTGGTATGTCAATGTTCTAGCTGCTTGGAAATAGAAATCGTCTTCGATGGGCCCGGAGGGGTCTTCCCCGCCAGAAAGGAATGTAGCGATCGCGACCTTTGAAGAGGAGTCGGTTTTTCTGAGAGGCGCATAGTTAGGGATCTGGGTATAGTGGGGCTTTGAGAAGAAGTAAAGGTAGGTGAACGTAAGGATAACGATGGTTAAGAATATGCGGAAGAGGCGGCGTCCAGGAGGGGTCATTCCACATATAGCCATAACTCAGATATGCGGAAATTCTGGCGGATATTGTTGGCACGTTGCTCCAATACAGATCACTCCGGTTATAATAAGTTCGAATGGTAGGGGTAAATTTTAATTCCAAATACCAGGCTAATTAAAGAGATTTAAAAATGTTACACCGTCGTTTAGAACACGATACCGAGGAACAGAGCGAGATTCAATGATTGGGAGAACGATACCATATACATATTGTAAATTAAAGACACCTCCCATATGCCTACATGACCTCCCATATGCATATGAGGTTCCTATATGAATATGGTAAACGAAGGCATATACGAGGTTCCAAATCCACAAGCTGACATGCAGCCGTAATCACCAAGCATGAGACTATCGCACGATGTTTCGGGCGCAAAATGCATTGTAATAGCCCCCAAAAGGAATATGCGAGTTGTCGATCACGCCAAGATGCGGTTATCGGCTTGGCTTGCCGCTATATCTCTTGGTTGAAGCTTAGCTATGGACCAGTAACTCCACAGACCCCTGCCAAGCCGAAGCTGGCAGTCAAACACGCCTCTCAAACTTATGTGATCTCTAATATGAACAGCGTAAAGGAAATGGCGTAAGCCTGAACGAGATGCTGTAGATCTGAAGAAATAAGAAATGTAACTACATCTAGGACTAGAACCAATACTACAGCAAAGAGCCAACACATGGCAGAGCCTGAATAGTCTAGAATAGGTGGGTCCTTTTACTACTCTACAACCGTAAGAATCGTGGAATTAATAATAAGGTTACTTTATCCTTTACGCTTATAATTAAGTCGTTTCTAGGATTACTATATTTCAACCTCCAAAACAAATTGTTACTCTGTGATTCAACTTGCATCATGGAAGTATGTCTACAGTAAGTAGCGAACTGTAAAACTCCATGAGGCTATTAAATAGTAGGTGTGATAAATAAGAGGACGATCAGTATGTTGATGCCACTTTTTAGATAATACAACAGTGTCAACGTAAGTTATTCTGCTAGATAGCATTAACTAACCAATAAACAGCTGTAACTTTCCCCAGATGGTAGAGAATATTTCATAAAACTTTCGCACCGCAGCTCCGAATTAGGTCACTTACTAGGTTTAGTCATGATAGTTGATGTGGCTTGATTATTCCCCGTCTTATATATCGGCGACACCGCAAGTAGTTAACACTCAAGAGGAGAGGTCTCCCTCCTTTTTGCCGTACATATGTACTACTTACCTGGTTGTTTGATCCATATGCCTACGAATAACGCTTGAATCATCCAAATGAAACATGCTGTAGTTATGCTTTTCCGTGGCGATGCTGTCGTGTATTATTGGTTAGACAATCCCAGCAAGAATAATTAACCCAGATACTAGGGATAAAGTCGAGAATACAAGTATTTTCAAGTCTAGTATCATTGCTCTTTACTATATTGTATACGTCGTAACGTAGGCATGATGCTTGGTAGAACGATCAGTAGGATGAAATCTTACGATGTGATTCAAGTCCTTCCAAAATCCGTCAATCTGTTGCCTTGTACGAGATAGTTTGCGAGACGGGAGATTGATTAGGAGAATGATCAGTTATGTGACGTAGGTTTCCAAGCAGTCTCCTCTGTGCTGTAAGTGCTTTGGGAGGAAGGGATCAATATCCTCTACAGAAAGAGGGGATATGCTAATGCTCTTGACAGCCAGTTTTTGAATATAAAAGACATGTTCTTTCCTCCTAAATCACATCATTAACGAACACAATCACAACGTCTTCAATCAACACTTCAATCGTCCAACACTTCAATCTTCCAATACTTCAATACTCCAAGACTATCAAATCATTCATCATGCAGACCTCATTCATCATCGCTACTACTCTCGCCATCTTCGGCGCCGCCGTTGCAGGCCCAGCTCCAAGCCCAATGGGCATCGAAGTCATCCGTCAAGAAAACGGAGTGACCATGGTCCGCGAAGTTGTAAGTTTCAGTGATACAGATCAACTTCGATATTTGTGACTAACCCAATCCCAGGCTCGTTCATTGAGTGAGCGATCATGCACCGGCTGCGTCCACGTCGGTGGCGAGTGCATAATCGGAGAGGGGAACTGCTACGCTTCTGAGCATGCTTATTGCACAGACTGTGGCAAAGGACGTGTCATCTGTGTTGACACCGACGGTGGATCTTGTGCTGCCCCCTAAACTTGCAAAAGCATCAGCGGGGCCAGGAGCCCGACTCGGAATTAACTTTCTTGGGGGAGAATTGGTGTTGAAGTCACAATCATTTTCTGTATCTTAAGGCCTTAGATTACAACTGTCAGTCGTTACCGCAAATTTACGCTTTTTCTTTCACATTTCCATGTAGAAAGCACAAGTTTAGTTGACCCTTTGAACTTCAAATGAGTGACTCTGCTGTAGTGAAATTGCTGAAGACTCAAATAATTTTCGAGAAGTAACTGTGGAGGCTGTTAGAATAGGAGACGCACGAATGTTTCGAAACTTTCGATGATGATCTTCTGGGTTTTGTGCGTGATTTCTGGATATAAAAACTCTGGGGTACATTATTTTCGAAAAGAAGCATAAACTGGAAGGGCTTCTAAGTAGTTTTGAAACCTACAGGGTTAATATGGCTTGAAGGAAGCGGCGTAGACTTAAAGGAAATGATATAAGCCAGGACAAGTATCATAGCAAGTCTTTAAGCACTATATGCGTAAGCATTTTGTATTATCACTATATCTGAATCTCTAAAATGTCACACATTGGGAGCAGCAGCTTTAATAAAGGTTCAGAGAAAGTGTAGACATCAGATACAAGTGAATTTTGCTTCCAACACGCTGCTATCAGCAGTAGTAACTTAATCATGTTGTGTTGGGAGTGTAAATATAAGATTTGAGGTTGAAATGTTATCCATATATACTCGTTTTCTTTACTCAGATAAGTATAGTCAATTATACCCTTTGAATATTCAGTTCTTTACCTTCTCAAAGTTAAGAGTGAATAGACTTTTTGGAAGAGATTTCCTAAGTACCAAAACGAGTGTTAGATGTTAACCACACTTACATTGTGTGGAAGTAAATATTGCAATAAAGATTTCTGTATTGATGAAGCTAATTAGATGGGTTTAAAGAAGATATATACTACTACTACTACTAGCCATATATCCCACGAACTCAGCACAATTTCACACCTAATATACTTTTGAACTAACTATAGGGATTTGGAAAGGGTCGAAACTAGCTACAATGATGGAATTCCTTTTGCCCCGATTGCGGCGCAATACCTTGTACAAAGAGAAGTCAAGAAGTTGTTACGTTGAAATTGCTGTTCGAGCATTATGAGACATGCAAGGTATTAACTTGTTCTTAAAATTCGACTTAGTGAATCTTATGCCTTCCCTAGTGAATCATGATATAGCACTTCGGGCTAGGGATACTGTTCTACCACTTTGCTACCCTCATAGAGTCATAGGTAGTACCAAGGAGAGGTGGTACTTCGAGACCGAAAATATTAGAGATATACGGTGAAGAGTCCATGGAGAAGTATATTTATATCGACCTCTTCCTGTAGTACTGATAAAACCCCACAAAAAAGTAACGAGGTAGACTGTAATGGTAGTAATGCACGAGTAGGGAATCGTTGTCTTTCACAATATGGACATAAATTTGCGACTTACAGGTAACTCCAGAGACCAGCAGTTGTTGTCTTTCAGGAGATGGTATGCAAGATAGTAGAATTGTTGATTGGGAGAACGACCAGTAAGGTAACATCTTCAGTTCCGACTTGCCAGCACTGCTAAAAGTCAATTTTGACCACTTACAATTACGCTGCTCCATCCCTCCGCCACTGGTCCCGAAATATATTTATTTATAGATGCTCTTAACAGGTCGAAAAAATGATAAGGGCATTGCGCAGCCTGAGTAAACGAGATAGTATCCGAAAATTTTGGGTTTCATGATTCAGAGAATGATCAGTAGGGTAGCGGAGCTTGACACTCTAAACTCTGCGATGTAAATTTTTTGAGCAGCAAATCATCATCATCCGCAGAAAGAGAGCATTCGCTGAATCTATTCACAGCCAGTCTTTGAATATAAAAGACACGCTCTTTTCTGTTAACTTTTGAGGAATTACAATCAACAACAAACACAATAACCGCGTTTACAATTAATACACATCTACAATCAAAACAACTCACCTCAAGACGATCATCGGCACTTCTTGTCAAACATTCAACACTATCAGATCATTCACCATGCAGACCACCTTCATCATCGCTGCTTTGGCCTTCTTCGGCATCGTCATGGCAGGCCCTGCTCCAAGCGTAATGGGTGTCGAAGTTATCGAGGAGAACGGACAGACAATTGTTCGTGAAGTTGTAAGTTTCAGCGATCGGCTCACTCCAGTCAATGTAGCTAATCTAATTTCAGATTCATTATGGATTGAGCGAGCGATCAGTAGTGTGCACTAATTGCGTCCACGTCGGCAGTAAGTGTACAATTGGAATGGGCAATTGCTACTCTTCTGAGCATGCTTCTTGCACACACTGTGGCAAGGGGAAGTTCATCTGCATTGATAGAGATGCAGGCTCTTGCGATGACTACTAAGCTCCCAGTAACGCTGGTATGATGAATAACCCGGTTCGGAGTTTAATTTCTTGGTGGAGAATTGCGCAAGTCTAAGGGACTATAATTCTGCACGACATTCATTGTTTGTATCTCAAGGCCTTAGATAGCTGTTTTCAGTCATTATAATTTACCACAAGATAACTCGTCTTCTGTATTCTCACTTATTAGCTTAGCTTTTAATGAGTGACTCTGCTGTGGTGATATCAGAGCCTCAAATGTTCCACACAAGGGAACTTGAGAGCGGGAGATGTGAGTGGGCCTCGGTAGAAACTACCTGATAGGGGTTCTTTGAGTAGTCTCTAGAGACTGAAATTCCGAGGTGTGAACCGTGTGTATCTTAGTAATTCCGAAAAGACCCATGGGTCTGTGAGTTTTCATAAAGTTACAGAGGTTACTTCCTTAGAAGCAGAATATCCCAGCTCCGAGAAATTGGGGAAAGGGGCTCCTAATATGTGGTGCTGAAACTAGTCGGGTCAACTTAGGGATCAGAGAGCACTTGGCTTGAAGGAATTAGTATAGTACTGAAGAAAGTGGGATAGGTCTAAGTACGATGAACAATTAGGTCACAAACGATAATTACCCTTATATTTGAAGCTTTTGAGAGCCTATAAGCGATATATCCTCAACTACCACCACTTCCAAATTTTACAAAGGCATTGCTCCCCTCGAAGACCAGTCAGTCGTCTTCCTCAGCCACATCGACATATCCAACTCCTCCCGCGCAGCCGAAGCACAAGCGATCTGGAGTATCGCCTATTTCGACGACAAAGTCACCATGCCGTCACTAGAACAAGCCCAGAAAGACATCACGTAAATGAATGCGTTTTCGAAACGCCGATATTTAACGCATGGCCAGAGGGGTGATTGCTTTTTCTTCGAGCTGTTGTGTTATACGGATGCTTTGATGGATGATGTGGGGTTGAGGTCGCATAGGAGGAAAGGATGGAGGGAGGATTGGCTGGAATCGTGCCTTGCGGAGGATGCACGTGCTTGCATACCAATCGTTTTCAGCCAAGCCTCCACATTTACGCCACACGTGGCGCATAGACCCTTATGACGCACTCTTTCGTGGACTGCAGGAATCAATGGAGATATGTGCTGGACGCCTCTTACTTGAACAACGAGGTGTCCTTTTCATTTCCCATACTTGCGGTGGTCACCGCTTTATAAAAACCATCATCAAATAATAGTCACAGACAGTACACCTCTGCAAACATGGATAGCCTACCTTCAGACTATTGTGAGTACAACCCCACCTCAAATTCGTCCGCCAGTGATAATACATCAAGCTAATTGGGCTCAGATGCCATCCTCGGCGTTTCGTCATCTGCGACTCAGCAGCAGATTCGCGATGCCTACAAAAGGTAAGGCTATCTCTCACACATGTTTCGTTGAATGCATCGCTAATCAATATGCAGAGCGGCACTGAGGACCCATCCCGACCGTGTACCTTCAGACTCCCCAGAACGTCCAAAACGAACCCGCGAGTTCCAGAAGATAAACGATGCATACTATACTTTATCCGAGCCCTCTCGTCGCAGGGACTACGATGCTGCGCGACAGTATCATGGATTTGGTTCCGGCGCTTCTACAGCTTCGACCTCGATGGACTCGGACGAGGAAATACCTACCGATAATACAGCGCCAGGGGCAGGATTCTCGTTCCCATGGTCAAACTTTGGATTCTCCTCTAAAGCGAAGAACCCAGAGGAGGAGAAGAAGTTCGAAGATGACCAGTTTGCCGATGTGTTTGAGGAGATGTTGAGAGAGGAAGGAATGGCTGAGAATGGTGGCAGTCCTACGGGAAAATTCTGGAGTATGTTGGGTGGGTTGAGTGGAGGTGCTATGGGATTTATCGTGGCCAACTTCCCAGGAATGGTGGCTGGTGCTGTAGCCGGCAACAGGTTAGGAGCTGTGAGAGATGCGAAGGGAAAGAGTGTTTATTCCGTTTTCCAGGTAAGGCTCGCGGTTCTTGGCTGTTGATCCTAGCCAATACATACTGACGTTTTGTAGGAATTACCCCAAGGTGATAAGGCAAGATTGTTGAGCCAACTTGCTGCAAAGGTTTTCAGCCATGCCGTTGGATCTTGACTTCTTACTAGGTAACATTTCGCGTTTTCATGCTTTTGACAGGATAATGGAATTGTAGGAGGGCGTTTGGTTATTGGCGATTTTGGTATACACGACTGGGAGACAACTGGTCCTGAAGAGCGGTTATAGCGTAGGGATTACCATATATGTAAATATCTGGAATTAAGCAATGAATGATGTTTGAAGCTTCCATGGCTCTCTTTAGTTGCTGTCGTACTCGGTGATGCAGGTGTTCTATAAACACTTCAGGCCTCTTTAGCACAAGGACCTAATGCAGGTTCTCGAAAATTTCTCCTTGTATCCCTGATTCAACCAAATATCAAGCCAAAGCATGGCAATGTAACGGCTCTGTCAACCACGTATCCACTTTGGCATGTTGAGCCACCATGCTTTCCAGTATCAAGCAGCTCAAACTCTTTCGAAAATGATGAAACACGAATCAGAAGTGTGCCACACCTGAAGTTTCTTCATGATCACACAGGCACCTCCTATCCCTCCATCGCTAAAGTGGGCAAAATTTTCAGATGCAGAGATCTACCTACCTCCTCACCCAAATGACTAACCTTCTCCTCCACCCAGCACGATTAGAATCTTCTGCGTTTCTACTTGTAGAATAACGAAAATTCCATGCAAGCGCACGGTGAAACTCTCCGGGGGTCGAAACCGACTCGTCCTCGCCATCGCAATGCTCACACGTGATATTAATCCTTGCAGCAAGGATTCTCCTCGCGCATTAGCGAGCGTCTCACCGCCAGAAATCGAAGAGGTTGGGATGGCACTGTTCGGATCCTCCCACCTCTGAGTTCCACTTTTAGCCTGTCGAGCTGAGGGTTCCTGTTCATCGATTGATCAAAAAGGTGCCACTTCTCCTCCACTTGTTGTCTTGCATTCTTTGCATTAAGCGTTCTTTTTCTGGAGAACGTACGCCTTGTTGTGGATTTTGATTTGATTTGCGGTGCGCGGTGCGCGAACAGGACGTTGATTGAACATAGCGGCGAGATCTCTGGAGCTGAACCCCTCATATCTGCCAGACGAATCGAGTTCAGTCATCAGGCGATTGCGTTTATTTGTCAATTGCTTCATTCTTATTTTCTGGTGAAAGGACATTTCGCCAACTAGAAGACTACAGAAAGTCAAGGTAAAATCATACAATGGGTTGGTTTGACGGCATATCCGACACAGGTCGCTCATCGCGACACTCGTCTTCGGGTCATCACAAGAAACATCATACTTCCTCTTCCTCCCACCATCACAGTGGCGGATCGCCAAAATCTACGCACAGTCGCGATCGGTCGAGGAGTCGAACGAGAAGTATCTTCGGTGATTCGAAACATAGCTCAAGCAAGAGTAGCTTCTTTGGTATGTGTCTGCACATCTTTTCTGACGCCCAACGAAAGCACCTGTGGAATTGCGCCGACTGGTACTCAGAAAACAATTTGCTGACAATTGTTCTCTAGGATTCAATTCCCGTCCAACCTCCCATTACAAGCGCTCTCCCCGCTCTGGCTTCCTCAAGCGCATGTATGCGAAACTCCAAAAGCTCTTGGCAGACCTCATCTACTACATGAAGCGCCACCCAGTAAAGGTTTTCGTGCTCGTTATCATGCCATTGGTGACCGGCGGTGCGCTTGCGGGACTATTAAAGCGATTCGGTATTCGCTTGCCTGGCGGACTGGACAAGTTGATGGGCGGGCGTGGCGGAAAGAGAGGAGGGCTCGGCGGTGGCAGGGAGTCTTATCAATACGAGAGAAGCCGGGTTGAAGGATCCGGAATCGGAGGAATGGGCAAGCTGGGAATGCTTGCTGGGGGCATGGACGGTGTGAGTGGAGCGATGAAGTTGGCGAAAATGTTTATGTGAGATGTATGAGATTATGATAAATGAGATAACAGGATATGATGGAATGGATGGCTTGATGGAAGGGTGGGCGTTTTTGGACATATTCCTTCTTGTTCTACACCTTGGACGGATACCTATTTCAATTAGTTGGGGGCGAGGTTTGAATAAAATCGAGCCCGATGAATCTACCCAGACTTTTTGAATACCTTTTGTTCTTGCGTTGATGTTGAAGCAGGCGACAGTTGTCCTGAAGTCTCAATCATTTTGTGTTTGAGAATTTATAGGAGGCTCAGGGCTTTGATTACTTCTCTAATTGTGAATCCTAGCTTCAATTCAAATCGACTACATTGTTGAACGGTTCATCGCAGGAAGGAAACTTTGAAATTGTATTCTATTTGCTACCCATAGAGAGATATCTAATCGAAGATTTGACATTTTGGGATGCCACCACCCACCAACCGGGTCGGCGTGACTAGAGATCCTAAAGAACCTACTCATTGCCCATTTGGGTACCCGATTGGAACGTATCCCCCCTCCTTGGCCAATCTACTCCTGTTGAGGCAGTCACTACAACCTCTATAAGGACAGTGCTACCCTTTCCATGGTGCTGAGTAGCCCGGCGCGTCTGAGTGCCTGCTATCTACTCACGCTGCAGCAGCCGCTATGCCCTCAGTCCACCATTTGTCTACCATTTTCCGAATAGAAGCATCTGACAAATAGCCCCGAATATAACTAACGCGAGGATCATTACAGTATGAACAGATTATGATGTAATCGGTTGTGCTTTGGAAATCTAATGTAACAGCCTAGTATCCAATAATCAGTATCGATATGCTCTAAGATATACCTGTCTGTAACTTACAAGTATATTTATGTCTCTTTTCTGTTCTTGAAGCTGCACAAGAAACCGCTGAAGATTTGGATAATGGCCTTTTAAATCCATAAAAAATCTCTGCGCATTGATCTGGTTTCCGTAGGAAAGAATGTATGTGTTATCGTAACCGAAAGCGATGGCAAAAATCTTGAAATTGGTGTATCCGCCGTTCAGCCATCTCTGGAAAAATACCGAGTGAGGTCCAAGAACACATATTTCGAGGTTTTGAAGACCGTGATTCGATCTTACTCACTAGGTAGGGGTATTGCGTTACAAGTTCGGGGTTACGACTATACTCTGTTGTGATTTGTCAGTTACCACGTCAGTCTTATTGGCATTCGAGAATGTTTTACCCCAAGAGCCATCTGAGTATTGCATAATCAAATGTCCTTTTTCTCCAATAGATGCGAATTTCAATTGCTTTGAATAATCTATTGCCTGAGGCCAGTTGCTAGTTCTGCAAAAGGTTCGTCAGTCTTTCAATCCCTCATCAGGAGCTCATATTGGCCAGTCATATATCAATCGCTTACCCCTTCCAGGATGCACGGCTAGCTACCACGCAATATGGTCCGTTCAATGACACAGAATAAGGTAATAGAGCGGCAGAATCCTGGCCCTCGAATGATACGAGTGAGTTGTTCTGCACTACTTTTGCTTGTGCTTGCTGTTGTATTTCCAATTCAGCCTTCTCCTGCTCAATTCGTTCCGCGTTATCTCTCACACCTTTCCTTTCCTTATCGAGCTCAACCCTCACCTTCTCGAAGCGAGCTTGTTTGTCTGCAATACGCTTGAGCTCCTCCTCATGAGAAGCCTGCTGCTTTCGAATTTCCCTCTCCAAAATAGCCACTTTCTTGTCTCGTTGCTCGATGAGATCTGCCATGGTTGGGCGCAAAGCATTTGTGTTTTCCTCGGCCTTGTTAATCATTTTCTTCAGCCTATTAGACGCATCATCGAGTGCTTCCTGGGCCTCAAGATCGTGTTGCTTTATGGCTTGTTCCATTTGCAATTTGAGTTATTTTCGTTCTTGCTCCCACCTCTCTCTTTCCTTGACAAGTTCACTGTGAATGTGTTTGCCAGCCGATGTATCGATTAATTTGAGTTGTTGATCGACAAGCTGTTTTTGTATCTCAACAGCCATCGGCTCATCACGTTTTGCTAGCATGTGGATGAGCTTTCTTGCCGTAGTTGCTGTGTTGTCGAGCCGGTAACAAGAACTCCCCTTATTTATCATGTAGCCCCAGAACTCAGGTCTTTCTTTTAGCTCTTTTTCTCGCCGGTCACCTTCATCACTAGCTACTTTATTCCACATGTTTGTAGCGAGGACGACCTTTTGTAGCGCTTCCTGTCCGCATAATTGCTTAAATGTGATCAAATTTCTCTTCGCAGAGCCTTGCATCCGTATGTCGGTGATACGGTGGAGATATATTATCCCATGCAAAAGGATTTTATTTCTGTAAGAATCTCCAAGCCATGTTGCGATCGCATGAAGAACCTCTGTATCGCTTCGATTTGTATCGTCAAATCCTGGCGTGTCGATAAGGTAGATGGTAGAGGTTGATGAAAGTTTGTACGGATACACATCAACGGTCGACGTGCCTACCGATAGTCAGCTATTTGAAAGTTAAACTACTCAGTAGGCAAGGTAGTTGGTTGCCTAGGTTGTATAATCAGTTATTCTTGAGAAGCATATGTAGTAGATAACATCTCCTTGAATAATAGTCACAAGTTCTACGCTCAGTATATCACGTTGATCCTCACCGCGGAGGACGGCCGTCGCGAAAACTTGGCGTGCTTGTAGCAGAGGCTGCAGAGCTTTGGCCACATATGGAGCGTGTAGGGAGTCCGCTACCTGTAATTATAGGGTTTTACTAAATGACCGTCGGTTTTTACTATCTGACTGTTTTTATTTTTTTTTATTTTTTTAATTCATTTTAACGACCTGTGTGAGTCCTAGACTATAGTAGGTCGGCC
>JANHAD010000182.1:0-57738 GCA_026226035.1 Clarireedia monteithiana
TAAATAAAGTTAATTTTATAATTAAATAAAGAATAGTTAACTTTATTAATAATAACTTTTTAATTAGATTTAATTAGAATTTCAATAAGATAATATAAAAAAGAAAAAAAAAGAAAAAGAGAGAGATATTATTTTTGTCTATTAAGTATTAGATTAAGCTTACTATTCTAATATCTCTTGAAAGATATAAAGATATATCAAGCTAACTAAATATAGAATATCTACTTAGAAAGTATTTTATATATATAACGGGTTAAGCTTTTATTATAGTCTAAAGCTTTTATTTCTATTAGTTAAAGAAAGAGAGTAGAGTTTCTTATTTAGTTATAGAATACTTTATAGATACTTTTAAGTTTACAAGTAGATATTACTATTATAGCTTCTCAAAACTATTATTTATATAATTAAAACTGCTAGTTATTTATAATCTTAAAAGAAAGGGAAAAAAAGGAGAAAAGGTAAATAGAGAGAGTAAGAAGAGAAAGAAGAAAGAAAAGAAATTTTGAAAGTTGTTGAGATAAATAGTTATACCTTTATATTAGCGAGAGTAAATATATAAGTAGAACTTTATTGTTTTTAGTAGTTTAAAGAAGTGAGTTAGCTTTATAATAAGTTATTATAAATATTATAGTCTTTTTATCAAGCTATATAGCAAGTAAGTAAAGCGAAGTAACTATTTATTAAAAGTCTATTATATTTATTTATAATAAATAATATACTTTAGCGTTTTCAAGTATTTATAAGAGTATTCTAGATTTATATCTATATATATAAACTTCTAGTAATACTATATAAAGTCGCTATATATAGAAAAAAGTAAGAAAGAAAAAGTATTATAAAATTCTTCAATCTTTTATTTATAAGTCTTAATATACTATATTATATCTTTATTAAACTAGTATAGAAGATATTTTCAAACTTGTTTAATAAAAATCAGTCTAATATCTTTTCTATATAATATTAGTTAAATACTAGATATAATAAAAAGAAAAAAGAAGAGAGAATAAAGTTTTTATAAATTAGATAAATAAGTAAGTAGATAGATCACTTATTATTTTAGTAAAGATATATTCGTGAATAGAATTTAGTTATTTTTAGTAGTTTGAGGAAATAGATCGGCTTTGTAATAAACTATTATAAATACTATAATCTCTATATCGAGTTTTATAGTTATTATATATTAATATAACTTTATATTTTTTTATAGATCTCTTTATTTATTTTCTTAAATTTCTTCTATATATTCTTATTTTCAATATTTTAAATCTTAAGAATGTTATATAAATTATATTTATATTAATAAATTCCTTATTAATCTATTTAATACTATATTTTATAATAAGGATCTTCGAGTTAACTATAACTAATATTAATACTAGTTTACTATTATATTCTTCTTTTTTACAAAGAAATACTTATATAATTATAAGATTGTAATTTTCTAATATTAAGAAAACCTTTCTTTCAACTTTCTATATTTTATTTAGAATAATTTCTATAATTCGAATATTTACTTTTTCTTATTAGAGAATAAGAAAATAACTATTTTAAAAGAATTTCTAAGTTTCCTTGTTTTTCTATATTTTAACAGTTATAAAAGTTAATATATTGTTTTTTTTTTAAAACTATCTAACTATCTATTAATATAAATTCTATTAGATTTAGCTAGTCAGTTTATATTAAATACTGATGAAATAAAACTAATTATATAGATAATTCTTATAATACTCTAAATATATATAAAAGATTAAAGAAGTTTAATATTTGATTTTAGTTTATTATTTATATAAATATAATTAAACTCCTTCTTAGAATCTTTCAGAACCTTTAAATATTCTACAAGTTTAATAGAATTAAGTTTTGTAAAATATAAATAATATTTGATTTTAACAGCTTTTACTACTACTTTATTATAAGCTAGTTTAAAAAACTTCTTAGCGAGAATATACTAAATATATTTCTTAGAAGGTTCTTTAATATATTCTTCTATAATAATCGAAATTTCTTTAAATAGCTTGAAAGTAAATAGCTTTAGATACTTCTCGATATTCTTATTTAATATATATATAAAGTAGTTATATAAGTTGTAATTAGTTATTAAGTTTTTATTCAACTATATTATATTACTAACGTTTTTTCTAAATTTAGCTTTAGATAATATAGTTAATAAAAATATTATAAATCTAATAAAATCTAATTTAGTTACTAATATATCTTTAATATTAGGATTACTATAATTTGCTTTTATATATTTAATTATATTGATACTAGTTGTAATATTATTATATTGATTTATACTACTAACTTATATAGTTATATCTATTTTATTATATATATATTATTAATCTCAAGCTTGTAATAATAAGTAAGTAAATATTATATAAGATATACTATTATCTTTAAATATTTTATTCTTTATACTAAATATATATTAAAGATAATTTAAAGTTGTAAGAAAGTATATTTATATATCTTTTAATATTATTATATCTATCTTTATATTTAAACTAAATATTTGAAGAAATTCTATTATCGATAATTTATTTATCTATATATAATTATTCAACAACTTTTGTTTTTATACTCACTTCTAGTTATAATTGTATTTTCTACTTAGTCTCTCGATATTAACTTATATACTCTTTATTTAATAATATATTTTATATATATTTTTATTCTTAATAGTATTAAATAGTTTTTTTTAAGTAATAAGATAATTAGTTAGATCATTTATTTTTATAATCGCTTCTTCAAGTAAAGTGACTATATAGTAACTATATAAGTATATCTAGAAGATTACTATAAATAATAGTAAATACTTAATATATAATAAAAGTATAATAAGATTTACACTAATATAGATACTAAAGTAATATTCAATTATAAGTTTTTTAAAGCTTTCTTAAATACTAGATATAATATTAACTTACAAATCGAGATATATAAAATATAAAATAAATAAACTTACTTAGTAGTTTAATATATATAGCTCTACTTCTCAAGGATTTTAAATATAGCTTTTTTTTTACTAGATTTAATTTCTTATACTTTTTAAATCTATTATATCTAAGTATCTACTACTTTTGTTAAATATTTCGTTTCTATTTATCTTTTTATAATATTATTCGAATTTTAAAATAATCTGAAAGTATATTTAGTATATATATAGAGGTTGAATCAACTTGAATTTCGAAATAGAGAGGTTATTATTTTAATAATAGAATTTAATAATTTAAGTATATATCGATAAAAGCCTCTATATACTACTAAACAAGTTAGAAAAAGTTATAAACAATAAGTTTAATTAGCAGTTTACTGCCTTTTATATTCTCTTAAATATATATAATCTCTAAAGTGAAGGTTACTTCTTATTTTATCTATATAGACTACTACTTCTGATTAGTTGAAAAATATTTTATAATCCTAAATATCTAACCTTTTTTTTTATTATTAGGCGGTGAAGTAAGTATAGAGATTTAGATATTAACTCTATTAAAATTATTAATATTTGAGGCTATAGCAAATAATATAGTAAATAGTATAGCTAATAATATAGCGAATAGTATAGCAAATAGTATAGCGAATGTTATAGTCTATAGTATAATAAATATTATAGCAAATAGTATAGTTTATAATATAGCTTATAATATAGCTTATAATATAGCGACTAGCATAGTAACTGATATAGCAAATAGTATAGCAAATAATATAGTAAATAGTATAGCGAATGTTATAGTCTATAGTATAGCAAATATTATAGCAAATAGTATAGTTTATAGTATAGTTTATAATATAGCAAATAGTATAGCAACTAATATAGCTTATAATATAGCTTATAGTATAGCTTATAATATAGCTTATAATATGATTTATAATATAGCAACTAGTATAGTAATTAGTATAGCGAATAGTATAGCAAATAGTATAGCTTATAATATAGCTTATAATATAGTTTATAATATAGCTTATAACAGTAAATAAATAGTCTACCTTTATAGTAATAGCCTTCAAAGAGCTAGTAGAGTGTTATCTACTAAAAGTAAACTGCTTTTAATTATATTGCAATTCTTTAATATTTAAAGCTCTTTATTAAATAAATTCGATAACTTTATACTTAGAGTTATTTATTAAATAAATTCGATTATTTAATATTTCAACTTTCTTATTAAATAAATTCAATCATCTAATACTTAAAGTTCTTTATTGAACAAATTCAATAAGCTAATATCTAGAATTCTATATCGAATAAATTTAATAATCTAATATTTAAAATTCTTTATTAAATAAGTTTAATAAGTTAATATCTAAAGTTCTTTATTAAACAAGTTCGATAAACTAATATCTAGAATTCTATATTAAATAAGTTTAATAATCTAATATTTAAAGTTCTTTATTAAATAAGTTTAATAAGTTAATATCTAAAGTTCTTTATTAAACAAATTCAATAATTTAATATTTAAAGCTCTTTATTAAACAAGTTTAATAACTTTATACTTAAAGTTATATATTGAAAAAATTCGATAATTTAATATTTCAACTTCCTTATTAAATAAGTTTAATAAATTAATATCTAAAACTCTTTATTGAATAAATTCAATAACTTTATATTTAAAGTTATTTATTAAATAAATTCGATTATTTAATATTTCAACTTCTTTATTAAATAAATTCAATCACTTAATATTTAAAGTTCTTTATTGAATAAGTTCGATAAACTAATATATAAAATTCTATATTAAATAAATTCGATAACCTAATACTTTAAATTCTCTATTAAATAAATTTAATAAATTAATATTTAAAATTCTATATTAAATAAGTTTAATAAACTTTTACTTAAAGTTTTTAAAAGTTATATATTATAATTTTATTATTAGGATTAGTATCTTGAACTTGAAAAATAAATGAAATATTATTTTTAAAAAAACAATATTTATAATTCTTATCTAATAACTAAAGAATTTATTTTAAAAAGTTGAATTATATAAATCTAGACTGAATACCTAGTAAGTTCTTTAAATTATTATAATGAAATATTAATATATATTATAAAAATATTTTATAATTTAAATACTTAAACTCAGAAAATAAATATCTTTTTTTAATCTTTAATTATTTTATTATTATTTATTCTATTATCAAGTATTAAGTATATTTCTTTATATTTATTATATTATTCCTTAGTTTTATCTTTATTTTTATCTTCTAATTTATTCTTGCTATTAGAGTTTATATTATTATCCTCTTTTTCTTTATTAGTATTATTTTCCTTATCAATATTATTTCTGTTATTAGTATTAGAGTAAATATCTAGTAGAAGTAATAATTCCGAATTAGAGTTATCGATATTTAGCTAAATTGCTTCTATATTTTCTATCTCTTAAGTTATATTATTATTAGAATCAAGGAGATTAAAGAATTATTCAATATTATAAATATCTTTCTTCTTTAAATCCTCTTTTTTAAAAAAGATTTCGATAACTTCAAAATAGATATTAATATATATATCGAATTCTTTTTTATTTTTATCTTTGATTTAACTGTTATTAAGTAACTTCTTATATAATATCTGATAAACTTTTATAATTTTACTTTTAATCTTGTTATTTATTATCTTATAGTTTCTATAAAGTATATTTAATATATAAAGTTATTAATAAACTTTGCTAGCTTAGATAAGACTCTTGATAATATAGTTAATATAATCTTTCAGTTAAAGAATTTATATAGATAACTATAATTTAAGTTAAGTAGAGATATTAGAAGAATTCTCTAATTTATTATATATCAAATCAGCTAGTAAACTATTAGTTAGAGTTGATAGAGAATCTTTAATAGATTTAACTAGAGATATATATAATATAGTTCAGATTTAAGAAGTTGCTATTATAATATCTATATTATCTAAATGAAATAATTAGTAACTAGTATTTTAAAGTATTAAATAGAAAGTTTACTTTTCATAATATTTTACACTTTAAAATATTTAGAATATAAAGTATAACCTAGTTTCTTAATTTTTTTAATTGCTTTAATTAGAGTATTTAACTTACTATTTACAAATAGTAAAATCTTATTTTTTACAAGATATTATTTATTATTAAGTTTAGTTATATAATAATCTTTTAATATAAAAGGAAGTTTTGTTTAAAAGAAGTAGTATAGTCTATATAATTCACTTATACTAAAAAATAACCTGATTAACTCTTTTATAATAAAGGTTAGATTAGCTAATTTCGATATAAATCCTTTACTAATAATATTAAAGATAATCTTTTTATAAATCTAATAAAGACTAAACTAGTTAAATAAATAATTAATCTAAAGAAGATATATATACTAATAATAAAGTTGACTAATTCTAATAATATAGTTTATAATTTGAATAAAGATATAAAATAAGATTAGTATTTCTATTATTACAATATATAATAAAGATAATTAAAGGTTAAACGAAATAGATTTCAAAGTAGTTATTATAAGAAGAATTATTATAAATAATATCGGATTATTGAAATTAATAATTATTTTTATATAATCCTCTTAATTGTTACTAGATTTGATAGAAATATACTTGATTTTAAAATTAGTAAGTTATACTTTGAAGTGCTTAAACTATATAAAAAGATTAGCTAAAACTATAATATACTAAACTTGTAGAATAAGTTTAAGAAGAAATAATTAATAGGAATAAATAAATTAAAAAGAACTTATTAAATTTATTTTATAAAAAGAAGTAAAAAGAACTAGTTATATATTACAAAGTTATAGAATATTTAAAAATCAAGATAGTTTTTTTATTTTTACGAATATTCTATATAATTAAGTTTAATCTTTAACGAGATTTAATAGATATTATAACAGTATATTATACTATATTCAATCAGTTAGACAGAATTCTATACTCTTTACCTTTGTAAGTTTAAGAGAAAAAGAAAGATAAGTTATTATTATTATTAATATTTATCTACTAATTACAATAATATTTAATAGTAACTTTTTTTTATTTCTTTGTTATATAAACTTGGTTAAACTTAGTCAAACAACTAAGTAGAAGATTATATATAATATATTTAAGGTAATAAAAAACTCTATTATTTTATATAAAGCTATTATTATTTTCCGCAAAGTTTTCAATCTTAATATTAGTCTTAGCAACTTTAAAAATAAATATCAATAGACTACTACTTAATTTACTTATTATACTAATTATATAATTATTATATATTATCTTTTCTTAGTTGTTTATCTCAAGCTGAATAGTATAGATATTATATAATAGAATCGACTTACTTATATATTCTAATTATAAACTATCTTTGAGATTAATCAATATTTTATAACTAATATATAGAAGAATTATTTTTAAGATTAGTAGTATAATAAAAGTATATATTTTTACAATTTAGTTTCTTTTTATACAATTAGTTCTTATATATTTTTTAAAGTTAAAAAGGAAAAGTTTATAATTATTATTGTAGATACTAATAAAGAAGTTCTTATTAATTATAAGATTAATATATTCTGGATTTATCGATTAACTATTTTTTTCCTTTTCACCTTTATAATAATTAAAATTGAAAAGATCAAAATCTTCTTAATATATTTAATTAATAAGATAGTTATTATCAAAAATTTACTTCTTTTTAAAAAATTAGGAAAGATAGCTATAAAGATTCTAAGGATAATTTAAAAGAGAAGTTGTAGTTAGAAAGTAAATATTTTCTTTAGTAGCTTAGAAGATTAACTCTATTAAAAGTATTTATAGGTTATAGAGAATATATACTTTATTTACAATAATCTGTATAAATCTATATTAGATAAGATTAGTATAAACTTTGAAAAATTCTTATATCAGTTTTAATATAGTCTTTTTTTACTTATATTTATAACAGCGATAATCTGAGTTAGAATTATCTAACTTTAACTCGAATTCCAATTCGATCTCTAAAATATTTACTTTATCTTTTATTAATTTTATTATTATAATTATCTTGTCTATAACAATAATAGTTAAAGTATAATTATACTAAGTAAAGTATAAGAATAGGATTATTATTAATCTAATCTATTTGGAAATATTATTAATAAGATAAAAAGAAGAATAAAAAGAGTAGAACAAAACTTTAATAGTTTATCAAATATATTTTATAATTAAAGTAGTTGAATATATTCGATAAAGATAAGTAGAGGCTAAGAAAATAAACTTCAATTATATTAACAAAGTAATAAAAAGAAGAAGTAATTAGATAACTTACTTTTAAGTTTTATAAATTCAATTTATTTAAGATTTTATAAAATCTATTTATAATACTTAGTATAATTAATATTCTAAGTTTTATAGAATTATTAATAATAGCAAGAGTTTTATAAAACTGATAAATAGTAAATATATTAGAAAAGAACTTTTCAATATCTATTTACTAAACTTTAATAAAGGTATTCGAATAAGTAATAAAAGTAGCTTTATAAGTTTGAAACTTAGTTGATTTAAACTAAATATTATTTATTAATTTCAATATACTAAGTATAGTTAGTATTTTTCCGATACTATATCTAAAGCCTATAATAAAACTATAAATAGATGAATTCTTAGATAATATAGTTAAATATAAAGCTAAGCAATATATTAAATAAAAATAAAATAACTCGAATAGCTTTATATCAAACTTATTTGATAAAAAGAGAAGTTAAAAAATATAATTACTAATAATTTAATATAGCTTATAAAAAAGACTACTATTTAGAAAAATCTCCAGATTACTAGAATCTATATTAGCTTAATAGTATAAAGTTTTATAGCTTAGAAGAGGTTTGAAGATAAAGTTTATAGCTATTTTCAAATTCCAAAATATTTATATCTTTTCTTCTTTTGTTTATATCCTAGACTCTATTTCAGTTTCGTTATAAATATTATTAGCCTTTTATATACAAATAATCTTAAGTAGATTATTAATAGTAATATTAGTTTCGCTTTAAGATTAAGATTATTATATTTTATCGATATTATTAAAACTTTATAAAACTTTAATATATAACTCTAACTTTTTTATAAATTAAAAAGTATCTTTTAGAAATAGAGGAGGATATTCAATATAATCTTTTTTTATACTCTTACTAGTATTTTATTAAGATAAGCTTTTTAATAAGTTGTCTTCTAATCGATATAGATTTTATATAAATTCTAGATTTACTATTACTTTCCTTATTAACTGTTTAGTAATTAGAAGGTTATTAAAGTTAAAATAGTCTTTAATAACGATTTCTAGTTAATTAACGACTTTTACTTAACAATTCCTCAACTTAAAGATATTATTTTTAATTTTAAGATAGTTATTGAAAGTAGTTATAATATCTTTATCTATAAGAAAAAGAGATAAGTATATATTTAAGATATTCTCTTTACTAACTTGTTTTCTAATATTAGAATAACTATCCAAGTTGTTATATAAGACAAACTTAATAATAGTAAAAATATAATTCCAGTCTTTATAGTTGTATTCAAGGAAATATATATTAGTATTCTTAAGCTTTAATTAAAGAAGATTAAAAAGTATTAGTTATTTAAGAAGCTATAATATTGCAACTATATAATTGATTTAAATAATAATATTTATAGTAGAATAATATTTAAAGTTATTTACAAAGCGAAGAGTTAAAAGGTCGAATAGCTTGTTAGTCCCTTTAGTTTAAGTAGGTAATTAAACGAAGAATTTCTTATTTATAAAACTCTATTTACTACCTTTCTTTATAGTAAAAGTATTGAAGTTACTAACTTTAACTTTAAGTAACTTATTAACAAGAGTTTTAATAGCTAGAATAATAATTAGTAAAAGTAAAGAATATTTATTAAACAAGTTTAATAAAGAGTAATAAAGTAGAACTAAATAAATTTAATAAGAAGGGAATTCTATATTTAAGAATATAAATACTTTGCAGAATTATTTTATATAGTAGAAGCTTAAGTACTTAGAAAGTATATTTATATTATATTCAATATTAGTAATAATATACTGAATATATTTTAGACTATTTAAGGAATTAGCTTACTAGAGATTAAACTTAGTAGTTTTCAAATTTTCTAATATATTTTTATTATAGTATTTTATAAGTAGATTTACTTGATATTACTTATATTTAATAGCTACTAAGGTAGACGTTTATAATAGATAAGAATTAGTAGAAGTATTTAAATTAAAGTTAAAGTCTAAGTCTAACTTGGAATCAGAGTTAGATTCTAAAGAAAAAAAATTAGTTCTAGAAATATTATCTATAACTTTGTTTTTACTTTTTCCTTTAGATAATACTTTCGCAGCTTTATACTCTTTTTTTATTACTTTTTTTACTACTTTCTTCGCCTTTTTTACTTCTTTCTTTTTAATTATTTTTACAATTCTTTATTCTTTTTTTATAATCTTATAAACCTTTTTTACTTTTTTTTTTATAATTTTTTTCTTTACTTTCTTAGTAACAATAGTATCTTTAATAAATATAGTAGATAATTCAGCTTAAGTTATTACTAAAACTAAGTTTATATTATTAATTTAGAGAGAGTTCTTAATAATAGATTTATTAGAAGGAGAAGGCTTCTTAATAATAAAAGAGAATATAATATCAGATTGTGAATATATCTTAGCTTTTTTCAAAGTAGATAATAATTATAATAATTTAAATAAGCTCGATTTCTTTCTTTTACCTACTATTTTAAGAAGTTTAAATATATATTAAAAGTTAGTAGTTGATTATTTAAAAGCTTATCAAATAAGTTTAAAAACTTTTCTTTTCTTTATAAAAAATAAGAAAGTAAAACTAAAATAGTTTATATATATATCGATCTTTTATAAAGCTTTTACTAAGAAATATCAATTTTATATTCTTTACTTTATAATAACTTTAGAAAGCTAAATATAATTTTAAATAAATAATATTTATAATCTTTAAAAATAAATAAATAGAAGATCTATTAGAAACTTATAAAAGCGAATTAGATATATAGAAGATAAGTAAATAAGAATTCTAAGTAAGTTGATATAAATAATTAGTAGGGGAGAGGGAGAGAAAGGGTAGTATAAAGTTGTTTTAAAGAGAATTAGAAATAGAAGAAGAAAGGAGAAAATAAATATTAATATTAAATTTATTTGAAAAGTTTTTGTTATATAGATATAAATAATAAATATTAAAAAATAAAGTAAATAATATAACTATCTAACTAAGTTTTTGTAAAACTCGAATTTATTTTATAAGTATAAAGTTTTCTTTTTTTTCTTTCTATTTATTATAAAAGATAAAATAATTGATAGATAGTAAATTATAATAAAATTGAAATAACTAGTTATCTAAAGTTATTGATTATCTATATAAGTTACTTTTTAATTTGTTTATCAATATAAGAAGTAAATATTATTATAATAAAAATAAATAGAAATCTAGATTTACTAGTTATCTATAGTTACTAGTTACCTATATAAGTTTCCTTTTAATTTACCTATCAATATAAGAAGTAAATATTATTATAATAGAAATAAGTAGAAACTTAGATTTATTAGTTACTTATAATTATTAATTACTTATATAAATTTCCTTTTTATTTACTTATCGATATAAGAAGTGAATATTATTATAATAGAAATAAGTAGAAACTTAAATTCACTAGTTATTTATAATTACTAATTATTTATATAAGTTTCCTTTTTATTTATCTGTTAATATAAGAAATAAATATTATTATAATAGAAATAATAGCTAATAGTGTAACTAATTAAGTCGATTATAATATTCGTTATTGCGAAAGCGAATATCTTTATAGTAGTTTAAATATAAAGATTGTAATATAATACTACAACTATCTTTACATTTAATAATAAACAATAATCTAAGTTATCAACAACCTAATAGACAATTAAGATAAATACTCTTAAATATCTTAAGGAAGTCTAGAAAAAGAAGTAGTTTAAAATACTTCGATTTCTTTCTTATATATAATACTAAAAGCTTTGATAATTGAATATTGTTTACTATACTTCTAAATAAAGTATACTATCTTAGTTACAAGGTTAAGTAAGAATATATTATTTATTATATCTATATCCGTTGTAGTAGTTATAAATATCTAGTTTTAAAAGATATTATTTATAATAAGCTTACTAACTAAAGTATTAACTAACTTAAATACTAATAATCTTTTAAATACTAACAATCTTTTAAATCTACTATCAAGAAATATATTAGTTATCGTTATACTAACTTAAGAGTCTTAAACTTCTATTAGATTCTTCAAATATTAACAATCTCTTAAATATTAACAATCTTTTAAATCTATTACTAAAGAATATATTAGTTGTTATTACACTAAGTTGAGAGTCTTAAACTCCTATTAGATTAACTAGAATTTAATTTATAAATACTATAAAGTTATTTTTATCGATCTTTAATATAAGGCTATTTATTATAACTTATATATCAATTAGATTATTAACTCAGTTTACAAGTACTACGAGTCTAGAAAGCTAATTATTATTAAAAAGAAGTTTTGTAATTTTAGAAAAGGTTATAAATTTAATAAAACTATTATTAGTTGCAAGAAGATATAGAAGAGATATAATATCTTCAACTTATAAAGATATAAATAAATATAATATAGATACTAGAATATATTTTTTATTATTATAGTAAATTAAACAAATTATTTTATAGCCTTATAATAATTCAATAATAATAATATAAATATATATATAGTAATATCTTTATAATAAGCTTTTCTAAACTACTAAAAGTCTAAAATACAATAAATATTTAGGATATATAGATACTAGTTATTAGAATATACTAGTATTCTAAATAATAAAGTTGTAGACACTTTAGTAAATCTAGAATCGATTAATTGAAATTAAAGAAATAAAGCTTCTTATCAAATTAATTCTATAAACACTTTGTAGTTTTATACTTTTAACTGCTAATTACTATTTATTAAACTAGTTTGATAAACAGCTTTAAACTCTAGCTTTTTAACTATTAACTTTCTTTTATTAAATAAGTTCTATAAGTAGCTTTGAACTTTAACTTGTTAACTACTAACTTTCTTTTATTAAACAAGTTCTATAAGTAACTTTAAGCTCTAGCTTGTTAACTGTTAACTTTCTCTTATTAAATAAATTTTATAAATAGCTTTGAACTTTATCCTCTTGAATATTGACTTTCCTATTTTATTCTTAATAATATAATAATATCTAAGTAGTCAAAGAGATATATATAATTAATTAAAGTAGGAAATAGAAACTAATAAACTAGTTTTTTAAAGATAGGAAATAAATTATATTTTTATTATAATTAAGTACTATATATTAAAGAGTATATAAATTATAAAAAGCAATATTATTTTTATATTATAATCTTCTAGATCTGATTAATAAATTTACTTTGGAATTCGATTTTATATTGAAGTTTTAGTAGTTTATTATAGAAAATAAATATATCTAACTGTTTATAATATACTAAGACTTTAAGATATAAACAACTGAAGTAAACTTATCTAGCTAGTAAATAATATATTAAAAGGATTATAAATATAAAAAGTCTTTTAAGAAAGTTAAATATATTTTATAAATATCTTACTTTTTTCTTTTAATAAAGGAAAATAGTTAAGTTTAGATAAACTAAAAGTAGATTAGTAATATAAACTACTTAGTAAAACTCTTCTTTTTAGATCTATATAGTTTAGTTATTATAAGTCAAGAAGATTATATCTTATATTCTAATATAAGTTATATAAAATAGTTTTTTAATCTATCTCTTTCTTTGCTTTTTCTTATAATTATCTACTTCTAAAGGTTCGTTTAAATAAAATAGCTTAGGATCGAATAGATATTGTAAAAGTTAGTAAGTATTACTTTTATAGAAGATATTGTTACTAGTACTTAGGTTAAGTACTCGAGATATATTAAGATTGAAATTTATAATCTATTATACTATATTATTATATATTATAGAAACCTTTTTATTTAATAATTAAGCTATTTCTTCTTCTTTATAAGAAAGAATATTATTATTCTTGAGTTAGACTTAAATATTATACTAATAGAGAATTATTAAGTATTTAATATAGAAATTGGAAATAGCTCTATATTCTTTTCTAAACTAAACTTTGTTAATCTATTCTTTGATTACAAGGAATATTTTAATACTTTTATTTACTTAGAGAACTTGTTTATATCTTGCTTTTATAATATATATAAAGATAGATTTATTTTGTAAAAAGTTGTTTACTCGATTTAAAACTATCTATTATTTTCTTCAATCGATTTTAAATACAAGGTAAGTATATTTATAGTATTTTATATTATAATTTATATTAAGTCTTTTATTTTTCAGTTATTCTTTAAAGAACTCAGTTATATCAGATTTATTATCAAATTATTCTATTATATTCTTATATAGTTTATATAGTTATAAGTTGTAAAAAAGCTTGGGTGTAAAAGATATACTTTTAGAAAGAATATTATAATAAGTAAAGTAGAGAAATAAAAATATAATAATAATAATAAATAAATCGATATAAAGGTTATTGATATCTTGAAAAACTGTTTCAAATCCTATATAAGCTTTATTAAGATTATTATATAAAAAGTTTATAAAAGTTTTTAAAAGAATTAGAAAGAAAGAGAAATAATAAAATAGATAATTAAAGTCTTTATTTAATAAATCTTCCTTATTATATTGTTTAGAGTATAAGCAGTTTTTATAGAAAGAAATAATAAAATCGATATTAAAAAAATCCTTTTTAAATATAAGTTATTATTATAAAATATCTTTTAAATTAACTAGTATTTTAGAATATATTTAAGATAATTATATTTCTTTATATATAAGTTTAAAAGTAGTAAAATAGTAAATATCTCCTCTTATTCGATACTTTTCTTGCAACTTAATAAAAATATTACTAAGTTTATTAAATCGTTCTTTTATTCTATTTTTACTAATAAATATAGATCTAATAGCAGATTAGAAATCTATAGTCTAAGTATATATAGTATTACAAACTAAAGTAATATAATCTGAACTGTAAAGTAGAATATTGATATTAGAACTTTCGAATAACTTAATAATATTAATAATAAATTCTATTTTTAATTTCAAGTAAAATTGAAAGAATATAATATTTTGATTATATTACTTACTTTCTACTTTAGTAATTATAGTAAAGAAGTTGAGATTATAAAAACTATCTAGATTATATTAAAGAAGAGGTAAAATACTTTTCTGCTTTCTGTTTTTAAAATAAAAATTATAATAACTTTTAATATAATATAGTTTCTAGAAGAATATTTACTTTTTATTATTTTTATTTTACTTTGTTTAGAATTATCTTTCTAAATTAACTTAGTATTAGTTTTAAAGAATATAAGTTTTATCAATCTTATTATTCTACTATTTATTTTATTTTCAATTTAGCTTAGTATATATCTTTAAATAATAAATATTCTTTATACTCTTTCTAATAAAGAAAATAACTATTTTTTTAAACTTAGTAAAGTTATATATTTGGATATTCTTATAAATATTTTTAATTAATTTATTAAAAAACTTAGGTTAGAAGAAATATTAGAAAAGTTATTACTGACTATATTATAATATTTTTTATTATCTACTTTCAAGATTGATTATAGATACTTAAGTAAGAGCTTAGTTATAAGTTCGCAGAAGACTTTTAAAAGTAATAAAGAGATAACTCTTTTAAAATATAAAGTAGAAGATAAGTTCGTAAAGTTATTATTACTAGTTGCTAGTTAGAATTATTGAAAGTATTGAGAACTGTTTATATTATAGCTAAATTTAAAGAAATATAAAGTAAAATTTTATATATATCTAACTGATAAGAGTTCTTATAAAGATATATAAAATCTTTTCGAATAAAACGAGTTTGTAGCTATAAAGTAGACTATCGTTTATAACTTTAATATAAATATTATAGACCTTTCTACTTATAAGATTATCTGAAATAGTTACTAAATAAAAAGTAAAACCTTTTTTGAAACTTGCTAAATTGTTTATAATATTACAGATACTATTAATATCGATAGTACTTGATAACAAAGTATTTAATATACTATATTTATAATCAAGAAGATAGATATATTAAAGATATTCTTAATTATTAGATCTTTTCCTCTTAAATATCTCTTTTATAATAGAAGTTAGAAGTACTTTAGATTTATTAGTAAGATCAATCTACTTTAAACGAGATTAGTAAAGATTATTTAAAGTTAATATTATTACTACATTATTATAAAAAAGGTATTTACTATCGATAAAATTAAGAATCCTCGAATTTCTAAATAACTTAGAATCTAAGAGAGAAGTAAAATAGTTGATATTATTATAATTATTATATAAGTCCTTTATTATATAAAGAGTATTATAATAATTATTAAATTACTATTAGTACTTTACTATAATATAGAATAATCTATTCTAAAGATAGTTAATAAAATACTTTGTAGTATTAAATAAAAGTTGTTTATTATCTTGATTATTAGAAGATTATATTATCGATATAAAAAAAGTAGAAGAAAGTTTAGAATCTCTTTATTATCTAGTATTAACTTATATAAATAATTGTAAGTAGATAGTTTGAAAATATCTTTATTAAAGAAAAGTTAATTAGAAATAAATAATAAATAATTACTTAGTTTTATATAACTATAATAGAAGATATAGAATAAATAAAGTAAATAAATATTTATTCAACTAGCTTCTTATAAAACTTATTCGAGAGTAAGAATTATCTTGATTTTTATCGAACTAGTTTAATAAAAGTAAAGTATATTAAAAAAAAGATAAAATAATTTAAATCTTAAACTTATATTCTTTGAAAACTATATAAATATACTAGGAGATAATCAAGATGATATTAAAATATATAGATTGAGAGGAGTTAGTATATAATTATTTATTAGTAAATTATTATCAATCTTAATTGATTATTATAAAAGAAGTTATAAATCGATCTTAGGATTTTGTATTTGTAAATAATAGTTTATATAATAGAATATTAGTTGTTTACTTTCTTTTATAATTATAAATATATTTTTATCGTTTATACTTTATTTTAAAAAGAAGTTAGTAATAAAAGTTACTTTTATTTAGATTTAGCTATCTAGTATTTAGATATATTATTAGGAAGCTGATAATTAATATATTATAAATAGTTTAAAAATTATATTAATAGATAAAAATAATCAGATTTGTTTATTTGCGGTTTGTTATTTTTAAACAGCTTTTACTTTTTTAACTTTCTTTTTATTCTATTTATCTTTTTTAACTTTTACTTTCTTAGCCTTCTTTTAATCTTATTTATCTTTTTTAACTTTCTATTATATAAACTTTTTAGAAGAAGAAGAACTTGAATTATTAACTAGGTTTAAGAAATAGAGGATAAAGTTATATTTATTATATATTTCGAGATTATTATATTATATTCTATATTGATTATACTATTAATAGTATTATTATATTGTTGTTATATTATAAACTATTATAATTAAATTAGTGATTTAAAGTATTTATTGAATAAATTCAATAAGAAGTTGATATTAAAGTAAGTAAGATATAATGAGATTATAAAAGAGTTTAAGATTGAATATTATATTATTTAGAAAGAAGAGATTATTATATTATATTATAATATTGTAGAAAGCTTAGACTATATTATAATTTTTAATACTCTATATTAAAAACGCTTTATATTAAAAAATACTTTAAAAAACACTTTACAAAATACTTTAACTTTATATCAAAAACACTTTAAAAAACATTTTACAAAATACTTCAATTTTATATTAAAAAACATTTTAAAAAATATTTTACAAAACACTTCAACTTTATATCAAAAAACACTTTAAAAAACATTTTACAAAATACTTCAACTTTATATTAAAAAATACTTTAAAAAACACTTTATAAAATACTTCAACTCTATATTAAAAATACTTTAAAAAATACTTTACAAAACACTTTAACTTTATATCAAAAACACTTTAAAAAATACTTTATAAAACACTTTAACTTTATATTAAAAAACACTTTAAATATAAGATTAAGATTAATTAAATATAATAAATAATATTGTGAAGTAGAAAAGAGATTTAAAAGTAATTAGATGATAAGATAAATAAAGTAATTAAAATATTATTTTAATAAATAATTTGATTATTATATAAAGTTAAAATATTTTGTGAAATGTTTTTTAAAGCGTTTTTAATATAAGGTTAAAGTGTTTTGTAAAGTGTTTTTTAAAGTGTTTTTTAATATAAAGTTGAAATATTTTATAAAGTATTTTTTAAAATATTTTTTAATATAAAGTTGAAGTGTTTTATAAAGTGTTTTTTAAAGTATTTTTTGATATAAAGTTGAAGTATTTTATAAAGTATTTTTTAAAATGTTTTTTAATATAAAGTTGAAGTATTTTATAAAGTGTTTTTTAAAGTGTTTTTTGATATAAAGTTAAAGTATTTTATAAAGTGTTTTTTAAAGTGTTTTTTAATATAAAGTTGAAGTATTTTGTAAAGTGTTTTTTAAAGTGTTTTTTAATATAGAGTTGAAGTATTTTATAAAGTGTTTTTTAAAATGTTTTTTAATATAAAGTTGAAGTATTTTATAAAATATTTTTTAAAGTGTTTTTTGATATAAAGTTATAGTATTTTGATATAGTAGTTAAAGTGTTTTTTAAAGTATAAAGTTGAAGTTTTTTAATATAATAGTCAAAGTGTAAATATATTAACATTTTTATATAATATTTTTAAAGTGTTTTCTAAACTTAAACTTAATTGTAATATTTAATTTTTAATATACTTCTAATATATATAAGTTGATTTTTAACTTAATTCTATTTCTTTAAATATCTTATTACTTCTTAATAAAAAGATAAGAAAGTAAATACTAATAAACTTATATATATTCTTTATATAATTATTTAAAAAACTATCTATTCTACAACTTCTATTTAATTATCTACTTATTATATACTTTGAATATAAAGGTTTTATAATATATTATAAGTATTTTTATTATAAGAATATTAAATTTATTATTATAAAAGTTTAAAAGTTTAAACTACTTTACTATTTATATTATAGTTATTATATAGTTTAATCGCTTTATATTTATCAATTATCTTGACTTTGTAAAATAAGTTTTAAATATAAATAAAAGAGTTTTAATTTTAATCTTATTTAAATAATTAGTCTTTCTTTGAAAATTAGTTTTTCTTTAAAAACTAATCTTTTTTCAAAAACTACTTTTTCTTTTTAAAAATAATCTTTCTTAATAAATAAGTTTTTTTTAAAAAATTAGTTTTTTCTTCTTTTTTATTATATAATATATTTATATTATCTTCTTTAATATAAAATAATCTATATTTATATAATGTTTATAACTTACTAATAAAATAATAATATTAAAAATAATATATATTAGACTTTTTTAATAAAATATACTAAATAAAGAAAAATACTTCTTTAAGTATATATTCTAAATATAAAATGTTAGTGAAATCAAACTTATAATTAAAGTTGTTTAAAATATCGATTAAATTTACTAAATAAAGTAGTTTAATTATATAATTCGATAAGTATATAACTATAATTAGAAAATAGTTTACTACTTACTTATAATTATTAATTATATATAAGAAATATTTATTTAAGACTTTATCTTTAATATAATAATAATATTAATTATTAGTATATTATATAATAAAATATCCTTAATATTAATTATATTATACAGTTTTTTTTAAACTTTTTATACTTTTAAAATAAAAATCTAAATTCTTTTTATCTTTTTTAAAAACACTTTATAATATTAATATTTAATTAATTTGTTTATATATTTACTTATTCTTTCTTTTCTAGATAATTGATTATACTATCGAATACTTTAATTATTTTATTGTATATTATATTATTATTATAAAATATTCTTATAAATATATCTCTATTTTTAATTAGAAAGAAAATAGATTATAATTTATAAGTTAACAGTTTGAAATTCTCGAATTTTAATATAAACTTCGTAATAATATTTTTAAATCGATTTTTACTAATATAACTTTACTTTATATTAGTAATTTTTATATATATTTTAATATACTAACTTTATAATATATTTATTTTTAATCTTATTAGTTTAGTAAATTTTAACTTATTAATATCTTTATAACTATATCGAATATATATTTATATAAAGATGTAAAAAAATAATTTGAGATTATATTAATATATATAATTATAGTTTTTAAAAATCTTGATTATTATAAACTATATTATATTAATCTAGTAATAAACTCTATTTAATATACTATTTAATTTCTTTATTAAGTCTAAATTAATTAGTCTTTCTTTTAAATTACTTTTAGTAGAAAGTTCAATAATAATAATATTATTTTCAAAGATATTTTAATATAAAATCTTTTTATCTTTTAATAATAACTTATAACTTCGGATTATATTATATAATATCTTTAAAAGCTTTTTAATTAAACGATATTCGTAGAGAGGTTGTTTAATTAATAAAGTTATTAAATAGTAGTATATTTAATTATTATATATCTTACTTTTGAAATTTATAAAATTATTAACTTTATTTTTTTAAATATAGTTAATATTATTTTATTACTATTTATTCTAATAGTAGGTTAGATTATTAATTACTATTTTTTAAATATTATAAATATTAATTACATCTAGTTTATATTCTTGAATATATATATTTATTTTATTAATATAACTATTATTAGATTTAAATCTTTTTAATTTACTTTCTAAATTAAATATTTTATTTCTTTTTCTTTTCTTTTTAGAAGAAAATATATTTATAATAATTTTTAAACTCTTTAAACAATTTAAACTACTTTTTAATCTTCTTTTAAAACTTGATTTAAAGTACTACTAATTGGATTCTAAATTACTATTAATCTAAAAAGCTTTGTTTAATAACTTTTATAATTTTCCGAATTTTATATTTTATTGAAAATACAAAATAGTATTTAAATTGTTATTAATAATAATCTACTTATAATTAAACTATATAATAATACTTATAACTCTCCTCTTTTTAATTAATTTCAACAATTTTCCCTCTTACTACCTTTTATTAAATAGTTAAATAAACTTAACTATATATTTTTATTTTATAAAGTCGCTTTTTCTTTCTTAATAATATATTGTTTTATAATATATTATTAGTTTTATTAAAGTAATTAGTTTATTCTTCAAGGAAATTTTTATATTTTATATTATAATATACTTACTATCACTATTATATTTAATAAATATATTTAACTTTAATTTAGTATTTATTATTAATATATATCTAGTAATAATCTTAATAAATTATTTAAACTCTTTATATATATTAAACTTCTTAGAGTTATATAAGCTAAATTGATCGAATATTTAAAGTTGTATTATATTTCTATAGATTGTAAAATTAAAAACGAATTACTACTTTAATTAACTTTTAAATATCCTATATATATATTTTACTAATTATATAAATATCTTTATAAAGTTATTCTTATTAGGATTTTATTTATATTCTTTAATAATAAGTATATTTAACTAATTATACTCACTACTTAATAGAATAGTATTAATAAAGATAAGGAAAATATTAAGCTTATAATTAGCTTTCAAGCCTCTCAACATTTTATTTATTAATATATAATATTTATAATCTAGTCTACTAAGAATAGTATTCTAGAATTCTATAAACTACTTAAAAAATAAACTTTAAAATAAAAGCTTTAACTACTCACTCTAATAACCTTTTATATATTAAACTTTCAATTTTTTATAAATATTTTTTATATTATTTATTTAAAACTTCTCTTTAAAGTATTATTTATAGAAACCTTTAATATTATAATAAATTTACTTAGTAAATTTCTTAAGTATTTATTAATCAATCTTATTATATATTTATTTAATCTTTTTTTAAGAAGTTAAATTAAATCGAAGTAATATATTAAGAACGAATTTCTTGAAAGTAATTGAAAGTGTAATAAGATTTATTTATATAATTAACTTAAATATAATAAACTAAATATTTATATTATTCCAAGTTAATATATTAGGATTATTCTTTAAAATCTATTTAATTAGAAAGATAATTAATATATTAACTAACTAGTTCGAATTTATATAAATATATAAAATAGTAAAATTATTAAAAAAGGTTTTATTAGTAATTTATAAAAGAAGAATATAAGTTATTAATTTATTTTACAAAGTTAAAATAAAGTTAAATATAAGACTTTTAATAATTATATTAATAACTATTAAAAAGACGATTTATATTATATTAAATAATAATATAATATTAAGATTAGAATATATCGATTCAAAGTAATAATAAAAAATATTTAATCTTTTTTTAATCAATTTACTTTTAATTTTATTTAGTTTAAAGATTATAGCTATTATAGTAAATTAAAAAGGTTGTAAATAAAAGATTAAAGATTTAAAATATAAAGATATAAGTTGTTGCGAATTTACTAAAAAGTAGTAATAGATATAATATAATTATATAAGAAATATTAATAAGATTTAATAAGCGAAGTTAAAAAAAGTTTAGTATTAAAATAATTTATTTTTAAATTTAACTTTCTTTTAAGTATAATAATTAAAGTTTTTTATAAATACTTTTTATTTTATTTATTAAAACTTTAAAAGGTTAATAACTTATTTATTAAGACTTTGTTTACTAAGTTTTTACTATAGTTAAGTATTAGTTAGCTTATAAATTTTAATAATTTTAAATATTACTAAAGTAATAAATAAAGTTTCTAATTATTATTTAACTTTATTTAATTCAAACTAATTTAAAAGTTAAAAAAAAGCTGTTTTTTATAAATTATCCTCTTTCTTCTTTTTATTTAGATTTATATTATCCTTTTCTATTAATAAAATTATATTCTTATTTATTATAAAAACTATAAAGAAGTACTATTATTTAAGTAAACTTATAGTAGATTATATATAATTATTTAAAAGTAGATACTATTGATAGTTAGATAGTAAATATAAAATAATATATAAAGTAATTATAAAGATTTAATTTATATCTAATTAAATTATTTTCAAAGTAGATTATAGAGTTTTAATTATTATAACAATATACTATAAAAAAAGATTATATTATTTTTAGAATCAATAACTAAAGAGCTAAAAGGGTCAAAGGGCCTTAAAAGCTTATATATACTTAGAGGTTATATAAGTTATATACTTAAAGTATATGCATGTTAGCTATACTCAGAGTAGCATCCTGAAATATTAGGTGATAAGATAAGTGCAACGTATATAAATCGCTGATATCCGCAGTTTAAACTATCTAAATTATTATACTACTCCTCTTTTCAAGAAAGCTCGCTTTCAAGCATCTTAATCCTATTAATTCTAATTAAGAAGGTTAATAAATAAATATAAGAATATTAGTTAAGTATAAAAAAAATTAAATAAATATAAAAACGAAGGTAAGTCGATATTATTTACAAGTCTACTACTAATTATATATCCAGCTATTTGAAGAATTATTGCCTCTATATCAGAGTTATAAGATAATCGCTCTTGAGATACTTGTAATTGTCTTTATCTACTTGATACAAGTGTAGCTACTCCGGGAGTTATACTGGAGAGCTAAGTAAAGTAGGATTTTCTAAGTAGAATATATTTAGTAAATACAAGGCTGTTTTGAAGTTAGATACTTTGTACTATATTAAATTAGTATTATAATTCAACTATTGTATATAGTATTCTAGAGAGTAGTATTGTTTGCGATAAGTAAAGATTTTCTCTATTTTTTATTCCTCTTTATTAGTTATATTGATTGGTGATAAAGGTTTATTAACTTAGTTTAAAAGTAGATCCTCTAATACTTTTCTCAGTTTGTTGATAGAGAATATAAAGTATATCTTTATTATCTTAAGTAGTTTAAGCTTGAAGAAATAATTAATTTTCTCGAGAATCTTAAAATATCTATCTGTTGAGAAATCAAGCTTTTTAGAAGGATATTATATAAATAAGTATCTTATATCTAACTAAATATAATTACTAATATCGAAATTAACTAAGTAGTACAATATATTCGTAGCTTGAACTATATATTCTTATACTTTCTTAATTACTTTACAAGTATATTATAATACTTCAAGGTTGTAGTAAGTATATATATAAGTATTATTGATATTAAGATTGTTTGTTAAAAGTCTCGATATAACTTCGTTCTATATCCAAGTATATTGTAGTTCTTAACTATATAATACTTTAAATAAGCTTAAGTTGTTAAAGGAAGTATATAGTAAGATTAGTTAAGTATAATCTATTATTAAAAGGAACTCGGATTAATCGTCTTAATAGTAGTTAATAAAAAGTCGAAGTCTTTTCTGTAAATATTAATTATAAATCTTGATCTAATTATTAGTTTGTAGATAATCAATAGTTGAGAGTTTAATTTAAGTTCCTAGAATACTATTAAACTCTTTCTAGAAGGTAGATATAAACTGAATTCTATAATTAGAAAGTATTATTGTAAGTAGACTATAGTATTAGTAGATATATTGAAGGTACAACTAAGCTTATTCTTAAGTATTAACTATTTTATAATATAATATAGTAATTACCTACTTGCTAAGATAGTCGATAATAACTAGGATATTATTAAATCTATATTTATTTTTATTAAAATTATAATAATCTATTATAATATATTCTCAAATATAAATAGAGATTAGTAAGAAATAAAACAATCTTAGTATCTTGTTTCGAGAGACTATGCTTCTGCGACAAATGTAATAGTTGCGAATATAAGTGTATACTAAAGTAGCTAGTCCGCGCTAATAGTAAAGCTTAGTAAGTAGAAAAGCAGTTTTCTTAATACTAGAATATATTGTAAATACTAAATTATATACTTTGTAAATAAGTAGTATATAGAGGTTTTGAGTATTAAAGATAATAAAACAGTTATTATATAAAATTAAATTATCTTCAAGAGTTAAATAGAGGTTGCTATAAGCAGCTTAGACTCTTAAACTTTGTAGGCTTTTCGAGTTGCAATTGGCTTTAAGAAAGTAGTCGATAAGGAGGATTAAAGAGAAGGAGGAATCGTTAGTATCGAGAAGAATAATATTAGTTAGTAAAGTCGGGAGTTCGCTAAGAATTCGCAAGTTAACTTGATTATTACATAGTAGTTACTATAGTCTATCTTGCTTCTTTTGCTTATTCTATGATAATAGTTCGTCGATTTTACAAGTTAGTGTGTTTACAAGAGAGTTATCTTTACTAGGACAATATGCGATTAAGAAGTTGTAATTAGCGAGAAGTTCAATCTATCAAGTTTATTGTATATTTAAGGACTTAGTAGTTATAAAGTATTCTAAAGCCTTGTAATTAATATAAACGCGGATCTGATATAAAGTTGATGTAAGTTCAGCTTACTAGTTACCAAATAATTTAACAATTATAAATATTTCTTTATTATATACTTTGTAGTTTAACTCAACTAGCTACATTATCTTTAAAAAGAATACTACAAGAAGCTAGTTGTTACTATACTTCTGCGAAAGTATATTTACTATAACACTATCAAATATATCTATTTCTAGTATACAAGGAAGTGAGTAGTTGTAATATTAAAAAAGTAATATACTTATCAACGTTTACTTAAGTATATCGAAAGCTAGTTAGTAACTTTCGTTAAAGCAGAAAGGAGTATTAGCTTTAATCAATTCAACTAGAAGTTTGGTAATAATACCGAAATCACGAATAAAATATTTATAAAAATTATAAAATCCAAGAAACGATTATATACTTTTAACTATTGTTAAGTAAGTCTATTACTATATTATAGCAACCTTCTTAGAATCCACTTCTACATTGTTAGTTAAAATAATAAATCTTAAATACTTAGTATAAATAATATTAAATTCGTATTTCTTGAAATCAGCTTGTAGTCCAACATCTTAAAGATATTATAAGACTAGTTTAATATAAGCTTGATATTCAAGTATATCTTCAAAGTAAATCAGAATATTATTAAAGTATATAATATAAAAAATATCTAAGTAGTTAAAGAGAATATTATTTATATATTGCTAGTAAGTTACAAAACTATTAGTCAATTTGAAAAACATAACTTTGTATTTATAAACACTATAGCAAGTGCGGAATATAATATATTCTTCTAAAGCTAAGTCTATTCTAATATAATAAAATACTTATTTAATATCCAGTTTAATAAAGATTTTTATATAAAAAATCTAAGTGAGAGTCTCGTCGATAAGAGAAAGAAAGTAGTAATCTTTGCAAGTAAGAGTATTAAATATTCGAAAGTCAATATAAAAGTATAATAACCTGTTCAACTTTTTCACAAAGAAGATCAAGGTAGTAAAAGGAGCTTAATTCAACTTAATAAATCTTTTAACTAGATTTTTAGTAAGATATTTTTTAATAGTCTCTAACTCTTCAATCGATATCTTATATAATAGACTATAACAGAACTTACTTTCTACACTTTCTTCTAAAGTGATCTTATAATTATAAGGTTAGTAAAATAGTAAAATATTTAATTTAGATTTAGAGAATATAGTTAAGAATTCTAGATATTTATTAGAGATTAGAGGCTTGATATCAATCTCAAATAAAAAGGTTAAAGTAGTTTATTAGAAGCGAGGAATAGAATAAAGTTGTTTAAATAATAAAAGAATAGCTTCCTTATTATCCTTCTTAGCTTAATATTCTTCAAGTAGTTAATCGATCTTATAGATTGAAGTAGTACTAAGTTCATACTAGTTGTTATAATAATAGAGTATATAAAGTATAGCTTTTAAAATCGTATATAGATTTACTAATTAATTCAAGCGACTAGCTTAAAGCTTTTAAAGAGGCTTAGAACGTTTAATAGTAATAGAAGATTAGTTTATTATTTCTTATTTAAAGTAAGTCTCTATTATCTTAAGTATATAAACTTGATTTTATATAAATATCTTACAAGGCTTAGAGGATTATAATATAGTTATAATAGAAATCAGTTTAACTTTTTAGTTTATAGAACAAGATAAAATCTCTTCCACTTTTATATATTATAGTATCACTGATATTTTCGTTGCTAGAATAACTAAGTAAGTACTAGTTTATTATTTCTAATACTTATCTAACTTGCGATCTTGCTAATTAGTATCCTTCTAGTATTTAAAGTCAATTTTACAAGGATTGAGGTTAGTGTAAGTATATATTATAAGTCGAGAGTAAGTGCAACTAGAGAGTAAACTTACAAGCTAATACAACTTGTATCGATTATAATTAAGAAGAATTTGATTTTCAGAAAGCTATTTCCTTCTAAGAATTAGAGGATATACAAGGTAAGTAATTAAAAAAGAAGTATAAATCTGTAATCGACTATCAATTAATAAGTTTAAATAAATATAATAAATAATTTCTTAGCCTTATCGGCTATTATAACCTTTAACTAGCAAAGAGGTCTTCAATTTCTTTATTACAACTCTCTAAATCGAGTTGAGTGTTTTAAGAAATATAGTGTTAATAAAAGTAAAGCTATTTACTCTAAAGTCAATAAAAGCTTTAATTTAGAATAAACATTGATTTCTTGATAGTATACAAAAGAATATTATATACTTTCCTTCAAATAGCTTTATTAAATCCAAGTATCTTATATCTTTTATTCTATTTAGTAAAGAGTCTTTCGCTAAGTATAATCTTTTACTTAGTTATTAATATTGCAAGTAGTAGTAACAGCCTTAACTTCATACTTATCCTCTTATTCTTACTCAATTAGTACATCGAGATATTCTTCTTCTTATTCGAAGAAATTAATATCGATAATATTAATATAGTAAGAAGTAATATTACAAGATTAATTAGTAGTACTTTTAAATAGAGGATTATCTCAAGCTCTATTTTAAAGAGTAAAGGTTTGATTCCTTAGTATAAAGTGAAGAAGTGTTTTTATAAAAATAGGATTAGCTGATCCTAGTAAAAGTATATAAGTAAAATCAGTTCTATAATTTAAAAGAGAGTAGTTAGCTTGATTAGTAATAACTTCTTAGCTAGACTTAATCAGAGTTCCAATAGAATAATATAAAAAAGCGGATATTATAGAAAGAGTAAGTCTTAGTAGTTCTAACAACTTTTCGATATTATCTTTTTATTCTATAAAATTGAGATATTAGACTAACTCTTTTAAAATAGTAGCCTGATATTAGATATTCTTAATTCGATTCTAATAGTACTTAGTAAGCTTATAAAGTAAGTCTTTGCGAATTGTTTATTTAGAGACTAATCCAATTAATACTAGAATACAAAGTTGATAATAGAACTTTTTAAATAAAAATAAAAAACCTAAAGTTGTTATATATAATGTTTAGTACTTAACTTCAGCTTGAACAGCTTTAGAGTTATTATAAAACAAAATATATAACTTTTCGACTAGTTGTTCAATAGACAAAAGAGGTTTTTATAAGAATAATCTTTCTAGATAATTCAAAGTAATACTTTCAACCTAGTCGCTTATATACTCATAGACTTAGTATTCCTTGAAGTAAGTATATATAGCTAGTCAACTGAAAACTATATATTTTTATAAAAATAAAAGGATATTAGAACTATTACTAAACTTATTAATTAGATTTATAATTTAAAGAGAATATTCCGAGTATTAGCTAAAAGATGAAAGTTTATAAGTAAGTCGAATATATAAAAGCAATTCAACTGATTTAGTAGCTTCTTTAATAGATAGATCAAAGATATAATATACTTCAATAAGTAATCTTCTTAGTCAAAATATAAAAGCTTAATATTCGATTATAGAGATCGGCTGATTATATAATTATCGCTCTTATAAAGAGGAGGTCGAATAGAAGATAGTAGTAATACTAAAAGTAGTACTAAAAGAGATTTAAGTAAAAATCAATTCTTTAAACTAAGTTTGTTATAACCTTAACTATTCTTGTTAGATCTTAGCTTACTTTTATTAAATCTTAGTCTACTTTTACAGTTTTAAGATTAATCTAGTTAATATCACTATATCACTATTTATTAAAGATAATAGAGATTCTAGATCTTCTAGCTAAAAAGGTTAAAAGTCAACTTCTTTATCTTTCTCTTTTCTTCTACTTTATATATCGATGTAGGAACTTTGAAGAGTATTATCTACAATCTTATCTATTAAGTTGTTGTTGTAATTCTCAAGTTGGTTAAAAGAGGTTTTCTTAAGTAGAAAGATTATATTAGATATAGTAGACTATTATCAAGAAGTCTTATTACTCTTCTTAAATATAATAAGTTCAGCACTCTAAGAAGAAGATATATTATTGAAAAGGTCAGTTAGAAGAAGTGATAACAAGAGTAAGTAGAAGTAAGAGTAGGTGAAAACAAAGTAAGTAAAAATATAAATACCTTCATTACTTTTTAATAGAATAAGCCTTCTCTTTATAACTTAGTAATTTCCTAAGTAAAGAGGATTATTAATAAGATATTATTTAGATAGCTACTAGTTAGCTAAAGAGATTAAATAAGTTATTGATAATATAATAATATACTATAAAAGAAGATTATATTATTCTTAGAATTAACAACTAAAGAGCTAAAAAGGTTAAAAGGCTTTAAAGGCTTATATACACTTAAAGGTTATATAAGTTATATACTTAAAGTATATATATACTAGTTATACTCAGAGTAGCATCCTGAAATATCAGGTGATAAGATGAGTGCGATGTGTATAAATCGTTGATATCTGTAGCTTAAGCTGTCCAGATTGTTATAATTATATTCTATTTAATAATATTTTATATATTAATTTACTCTTACTTATAATAAAATAAAAAGTAGAAGATTATTATTAGAAATTAAATTGTTATTATATAAACTATAATTTAATTATCTTAAATAAAATAATAAGTAGTTTAAAATAGTTATTTGAATTTTAATAAAGTTTAACCTTCTTATAAATATTTAAAATTTCTTTTTGAAAATCTTTCTTTATAGATTTTAAACTTGGTTTTAATATATAATCTCTTAATAATATTTTCATAGAATATAGTTTATTAGATTAGTATATAATATCAGTGATTTCCTTATTACTAATTATAATATAGAATTCGTCGACTTGTTTATCTTTTAATATTATATAATATTATAATATTTAGTTGAGTATATAATCTATTTAGTTTATTATTATAAAACAATATTTAATTAAGATATTATATAAAATAAAAAGTTATATATTAAAAACTTATCACTTTGATTAAATTTTAATATAATAAAGAATATAATTATTATTAAGAAATATATATATTTTATAAAATATTTCTTTATTATTATATAATCTCTTAAAAGTAAGGAAATAATAAATATTATTATTAAAATTAATATATATAGTTTATTAAATTGAAGGTTACTAAATTAAAAGTTACTAAATTAAAAGTTGCTAAATTAAAGGTTATTAAATTGAAGGTTATTAAATTGAAGGTTATTAAATTAAAGGTTTAATTTAATAAACAAAGTATTTATAATATTTAAAAGTAATATTCTTTAATTCGTTATTAATATAAAATAATATAAGTTCTAATATCAACTTTAACTATATCTTAATACTTACTTTAAAGTTAAATATAATAATATACTTTTTAATTAAAGTTTTTATTTATATTATTTTATAAATTTCAATTAGCAGTTTTGAAAATAAATAGAAAGATAAAGATATATTATATAAATTTAAGAGTTTGAATTAAAATTTAATTAAGAAACTTTTAAATTATAAAAAGATATAATAAATAATATAGTTTAACTTTTATATCTTTGTTTACAATTTAATTAAAAGTATTAATAGTTGTTATAAGATATATAAAATAGAATAATATAATTAATTAAAAAGAGATAATTTGTAAGTTGAATTTTTTATTAATTATAAACTCTTATTAATTATAAATATTATATACTATTAATAACTAACTTCTAATATTCAAAAGTTTAAACTTGAAAAAGATATAGAAAGTATAAAAGTATATTATCTTTTTAAGTTTTTTACTTATTAACTATATTTATTTTATTATATAATAAGATAAGAATAAAATTATATCTTATTAATAACTAACTTTTAATATTCAAAAGTTTAAATTTGAAAGAGATATAGAAAGTATAAAAGTATATTATCTTTCTAAGTTCTTTACTTACTAATTATATTTATCTTGTTATAAGATAAAGTGAGAATAAAATTATATCTTATTAATAATTAACTTCTAATATTCAAAAGTTTAAACTTGAAAGAGGTATAGAAAGTATAAAAGTATATTATCTTTCTAAGTTTTTTACTTACTAACTATATTTATTTTATTATAAGATAAAGTAAGAATAAAATTATATCTTATTAATAGCTAATTATTTATCTTTTCTATTATTATTTTTATTATTATTTCTATCACCCTTTCTATTACTTTCACCTTCACCTTCGCTCTTTTTATTACTTTTACTCTCGCTTTTTCTATTATTATTATTATTATTATCACTATTACTTTCACTTTCACTTTTACCTTTTCTATTATTTTTACCCTCGCTTTTTTTATTACTATCGCTATCATTATTATTATTATTATTACTATTATTCTTACTTTTTTTATCACTTTCTCTCTTTTCATTACTATTATTATCGTTATCACTATTATTATTATCTTTACTTTTTCTATCACTCTCTCTTTTTTTATTACTCTCTTCTTTTTTATTACTATTATTATTACTATTACTATTATTATTATCTTTACTTTTTTTATCACTTTCTCTCTTTTTATCACTATTATTATCATTATTACTATTATTATTATTCTTACTTTTTTTATCACTCTTTTCCTTTTTATTACTTTTTTTCTTTCTATTACTATTATTATTATTATTATTATTATTATTATCCTCACCCTTTCTATCACTCTCTCTCTTTCTATTACTATTATTATTATTATTATTATTATTATTATCCTTGCTTTTTCTATTACTCTCTCTTTTTTTATTACTATTATTATCATTATTACTATTATTATTATCTTTACTCTTTTTATTATTCTCTCTCTTTTTATCACCCTCTTTCTTTCTATTACTATTATTATCACTATTATTATTATTATTATCCTCGCTCTTTTTATATAATTAACTTAAGTTCTTTCCTTTAATAATAATAAAGATAATATTATTTTATAACAATCTTCTTAGATTATATAATCAAAGAGAGACTTTAATAAAGGATTATTATATTTAATTTAAATAACTATTTTATTAGCTTTCTAAATAACTTTATATAGCTTTGTAATAATTTTATAAGTTTTTAATACTTGTAACTTTGTTTTAATAATTAATATTAGATTAAGATATATTGTAAGGTTTTAATAAATAATATTAAAAATATTATTATTTGAATAAAAGTTTTTATATAAAAGTATATTAAATTTAAACTTACTAATAAGAAGTAACTATTATTTATTTATAATTTATATTTAACTTCTGAAAATATATTATTAATAGTTTAATAAATCTGATCTAAGAAAAAGTTTAAACTAAAATAAATAAATTTTATAATATATTTTATATTTTATTTAATTGATTTGATTATAAAGTTATAAAGTTTTAATATTTAAATTAAAAGATTTCTATTTTAAATAGTTTATATTTTATATAATATATTAAAGAAAATAATTTTCATTTGTTAAATAATCTATTATTTAATAGAATAATATTAATTAATAGTAATTTGATTATAAAGTTTTAAGTATATTAGAGATAGTTGAATGAAAAAAAACTATTTTATTTAAAAAGAAGTAAAGAGATTAATAGAAAGTTTATTTAGATTTTCATATATCTTTGAAAGTAGAAACTTTAAAAATTCAATATAGTAAATAATAATAATATAAAGATTAACTTATAATTTACTTTAACTAATATATTAATATTATTAATTATAATAATCTTCTTACTTAATTTTAAAAGTTGATTTATTTTAAAGAATTTATTTAAAGTAAAATAAACTAGTTTAAAAAGATTATAATAATTTATTTATTATCTTTTTTATAATAATATTTTAATCTTAATTGTTGATTTTATATTATTATCGATTATAATCAAATACTTTGAATTAATATTAAAATAATTATAAATAATAATACTAATATTTATATATCTTGAGAATTATTTAAAGAAAATAATCTCTTTTTTAAACTTCTAACTATATAATTAGATTTTAATATTTTTATATAATAAGAACTTTTTTATTTAAAATCTAGATTAACTTTTATAAATAATATTTTGAAGTAAATATAAAGATTTAAAAAAGAGAAAAGAGATAAAAATTATTTAAAGTTTAAAAAGAGAAAAACTATCTTCTTATATTTAATATAATAATATAACTATTAGATTAAAATAGAAGTTTTATTTAACTATAGAATTTCTATAAAATCTATTTACTATATTAATTGAAAGAAGGATTTAAAGTAATTAATATTATTAAAATTCTTTACTATATTATAATATAATAAAGTATAATAAATAAAATAACTAAAGTTATTATATTAAAGTTGAAGGTTAATATTATATACGATTTATATATAATTCTTGAAATACTATAAGTATTAGAAAATAAGCTTTTTAAATTAGTAAATAAAATAAATATAAAAGATTCTCTAAGATTTTAAAATCTCTTTTAAATAGCTATTTATATAGTTTATTATTTTATATAAAGTAATATAAGTTTATATTTAATATTTATATATACTTCGATTATCTCTAATATAAATAATATATTAAATCTTTTTATAAATAAGAAGGAAAGAGTTTTTATATAAAGACTAATCTTTAAAAGATATATTTTTAAAAAACTTATTTTTAAAAGATTTAAAAAATATAAAAGATATTTAACTTAAGTAATTATTATATAGAACTTCTTATTCTTATTAATAAGAGAGTGTAATTATTAAGTTAATAATATAAATCTAATAGCTGATAATATTATTTAAATTAAAGTCTTTTAAAAGATTATAAAATATCTTTTAAAGTTAAATTCGTTTAAAAAGTTGATGATAGATAATAAATATAATATATTTATTTATTAAGACTTTTTTAAATTACCTCTTTAATTCTTTATTATAAATATAATTAAAATAATCTTATTAGAATTTAATTTTAATAGTTTAATTATATTATTTTTATAACAAATTAATTTATTACTAGAGTTGTTTATATTCTTTATAGATAGTAAGTAAAACTTAATTATAAAATCTATATTACTTTTTATATTTCTTATATTCTCTTATAAATTCTATAATCTTTAAATTTAAAGAGAGAGCTTTCAAAACTTTTTTTAATATATTAATTAAAGTATATAAATTATATATAAAATTTATATATATAAAAATATAAAGAAATTCAACGTTTATTAATTAGTTTAATATTATATCTTAAATAATAAATCAAACTTTTTCATTAATATAAGATTTATAAAAGACTTTTATTTAAAAGTTATATTTTATTACTTGATTATATATAGTAATTAAAGTTGCTTTTAAAAGAAGTTAGTAAGAATTTAATATATATATAAGAATCTTATACTATTTATAATATTCTTAGTATTATAATAGAAATAATAATTAATAAACTTTTATATAAATCTAGTAGCTTAGTTAAGATAATTAAAATAGTAAGTAAAAATCAAGTAATAAAGAGTTTTATATATTAATATTAATTGATTATTAAATATCTATACTATTTACTAAAAGATCAATATCTTAAATTTCTTTAGTTTCTAATATATAAAAACTACTTTAATAAAGTTTTATAAATTACTAATAAAAAAAGGTTTAATATAAATAAATTTATTTACTTTAATAATATTATCTCTAATAGTAATAGTTAAAATATAGTTAATAAAATAAAAAATTAATAAAGTTTCTTTATAAAAAAGGAAGGTTATTCTATAAATATTATATTAATACAATTAAAATACTTCAACTTAAGAATATATAATTTAAATTTTCTATTAACTTCTTTATAATAAACAAAAGTGATTTCTATTTTAAAAAGGTTATATTTTTTAAAAGTAAGATTTCAAATAATCTAAAAACAAATATCTTTATAATAAAGAGTTTTATATTCTTATATAAAAATCTTCTTATTATTTTAATTATTATAATCTAAAACTTTTAGATCGATTTAAGATTTTAAATTCTTATATATAGAATTATTATATTTTATTTTATTTAAATCTTTATATTCTTTATTTTAATTATTATCTTTATATATTTAATTGCAATTAATTATACTTTTCACCTTTTTTATATTAATAAATTTAGTAAGTTGATAGTTAGTATAAATAAAGAAGAGTATAATTATTATAATTATTAAATACTAATCTTCAGTTAGAAATATAAATATATCTTAGATTTAATAATAAATAAAAAAGAGGATAAGATTATTTACTTTTAATATTAACTTCACTATCTTTTTTTATTTTAAAGTAAACTTTTTAATTAAGATTATATCAAGATACTATAATTATATAATTAGTAATCTATTTTAAGAAAATAGTAATAAAGTAAACTATTATATTTTGAAAACTTCTTTTATATTATTTATATTTATATACTATCTATTAATTTAATTATAGAGTTATTTGAATTGAAGTAAATATTAATATATTAAATTGAATATATATATTCTATAATTCTTATAGATATATTAGAGAAATATTATAATAATCTTTTTATTATATTTTTAAATAACTATTTACTAATATTATTTATTTTAGAATTTATAAAATCTAATATTATATAAGCTTTGTAAAATAAAGATTAAAAAAGATAATAGTTTTCTTACTTTTTCTATTTATAATAAATATTAGTGATATTTTCTTTTATAGTATTTATATCTTTTAATATAAAAGGGTTATTTTTATTTAATTTTTAAATATTAATTTCATAATTTTATAATATAAACTTAGTTTTTTTAAACTGTTATTAAAGGTTATTATATTATAGAAGGAATTACTAGAAATTAATATTCTTAAAAGTATTATTATAGAAATAATACTTTTTCGAAGTATTAGTTATAATTAATAGTAGAAGGTTTGAAAAGAAGAGGAAAAAAGTAAATTAAAAAATATTCGAATATAAATAAAGAAAAAGAAGAATAAAAAGATTATAATTTAAATAACTTAAATACAACTATTTTTAAAATAATGATATTGAAAATAGAAAATAGAAAGAGATAAATAAAAGCTATGAATTTTAATAAAATAGAGTTTATATTAATATATATAAATAATATCTTTAACGTGTATTAAGGCTATATAAAACAGTGATAAAACTTGTTGAATATAATATTTAAAATATCTCGAACTCGCTTTATTTTATAAAATATATATTTATTATCTTTAATAATTCGAGATAGTAATTAATAAATTTAACTATTTTAATAGTTTTAAAAAATTTTAATTTCTTATAATTTAATTTATTATTTAGTCTTTTTATATTAATATTTTATTTAAAGAAATAAATTTTTTTTTAAATATTAATTTTATATTATACTTTATATTATAAAAATATATTATTTATTATATAATAAATTTAATATTTATTAATAATTATTTATATAAATTTTTAAAGTTTTCTACTTTTATTATTATTATATTTAATTTAGTTATATTTAGTAATTATATATTATATACTTTTAATTTAAATTTAAAATTAGTATATATTAATATTATATTTATTATTATTATTTTAATAATATTATATATAAATTATATAAATAATAATAATTTTATTTAATTATTTTATTAATAATTAATATAATATTATAAATATTATTTTATAATTTAATTTAAATATTCTATTTAATTATTTATTTATAAATAAAATATTATAAAAAGTTTTCTTTTAATTTTTAATAAAGTTATAAATATTTATTAGAATTTTAATATAAAGAGTTTATTTTAATTTAAAATAATTTTATTTAATATTTTATATATATTAATTATTATTTTTTAAAATATATAAACTAAGTTTTCAACTATATTATTTTCTTTATATAAAATTATATATTTAAACTTAGTTAGTTAATTTATAATAATTAAAATAAAATTATATTTTACTTTTATTATTAAATCTTTTAAAGATAGTAATTTAATTATAAAATTCTATATAATAGATTTTTATAATTAAATAAATATATTCGAAGTTTTAAGTTATTTATATAAAATATATTATAAAATTTATTTTATATATAAATATTATAATTTTTAATAACTTTTTTAATTATTTTCTTTATTTATAAAAAATATAAATTTAATCTAATTTTTATAAACATTTTAATAATTCTTTAATAATTATAAATTAAAAGTTTATATTATTTTTAAATAAATTATTTAATTAAAGTAAAAAAAATATATATCTTCTTATAAAAATATATTATTTCTTTTTTAATTATAAATTTTTTATTTAGTTTTTCTAATATTTATATTATAATAAAATTATTTTTATAATATTTTTATATTTGTTTTTTAAATAATTATTATAAAGTCTTATTATTATAATTAATTAAATTAAATTGAATATTAATAATTTTTTTTAATAAAATATTATTTAAAAAATTTTTTTATTATCTTTTTAATATTTTTCTTTTCTATTAAAAATATTAATTTTAATATTTTTTAATTCTTTAATATATAAGATTTTAAAGTTATATAGAATTAATATTTTACTTTATTATATTTATTATTAATTAAGAATCTTAGTAATTATAAAATAAATTAAAAAGAGAGAAAGAGAGAGAGAGAGTTGTTATTTTCGTTTATTAAATAGTAAGTTAAACTTATTATCTTAATATCTTTTAAAGAGTATAAAGATATATTAAGTTAATTAAATATAGAATATTTATTTAAAAATTATTTTATATATATAATAAGTTAAGTATTTATTATAATTTAAAACTTTTATTTCTACTAATTAAAAAGAAGAAATAAAGTTTTTTACTTAGTTATAAAATACTTTTTAAATACTTTTAAGTTTATTAGTAAATATTATTTATTACTACTTTTTAAAATTAATATTTATATAACTAAAGTTGCTAATTATTTATATTTTTAAAAAAGAAAGGAAGGAAAAAAAGAAAATAAAAAGAATAAAAAAGAAAGAAAAAAAAGAGAAAAAGTTTTAAAAGTTATTAAATTTAGTAACTATATCTTTATATTAATAAGAGTAAATATAGAAGTAGAATTTTATTATTTTAAACAATTTAAAAAAATAAATTAGCTTTATAATAAGTTATTATAAATATTATAATCCTTTTATTAAATTATATAATAAGTATATAAAATAGAATAACTATTTATTAAAAATCTATTATATTTATTTATAATAAATAATATACTTCGATATCTTTAAGTATTTATAAAAGTATTTTAAATTTATATTTATATATAAGAACTTCTAGTAATATTATATAAAGTTGTTATATATAGTTTATAAAGTTAGTAAGTAATAAAGTTTAATATAAAGAAGTTTAAATTTTAAAAGTACTTTAACTTAGTATATATTAATTTAATATTTATAATTAATATAGAATTTCAACTAAACTTTAATTTATTATATTATTTAAATATAAATATATATACTTTATATTATTGAATATAAACTACTAGTTATTAATTTAACTATTAAATTACTTTTTATTATAATTTATTTAATTTCTAAATTTATTAAAATATTTATAATTTTATTATTTATAATACTAATATATTTTAATATTTAATATATTTTTATATCTTTAATTTCTATTATATTTTAATAATATAAAAAGGTTTATTATAAAAAGATTACTATTTTATTTCAAATATATTAAATAATTAAAATATTATTAATATATAATTAGATCTATTATAAATTATATTATAGTAGAAATTATAAAGTATATTATAATACTTTTTATATTCTAATTACTTTTATATTAAATATATATAATAATGAATTTAAAGTATTATAATTAATATTAATCTATTAAATATTTTAATAAATTGCGAAGCTATATTTAATTTTAAATTCTTTATCTAATATTTTCTTAGATCTATTTAAGAATATTATAATATTTTTAATTAGAAAAACAGTTTATTATTATTTGAAAATTTTAATAACTTCTTCTTTTATTTTATTTATAATAAAGTTCTTTTAACTTTTTAAAGAGAAGTATAAAAATATTAATTAAAAGTATAATATAATAAAAATTAATTAGCTTTAATATTAAATATAAATATAATAATACTAATTAATATAAATAGATTTTATTTATTTTATTAAAAAGTAATATAAGTCTATTATATAAAAATATAATATAAATTATATTTTAGTTTATTTAAATACTATTTATTCTAATAGAAATTCTATATTTTGAAAAAGTATTATTAGTAGAATTATTCTTTATATTAATAGTATATCTTTAGTTATTTATATTAAAATCTTATTAATAATATTAATATATTAATTATTATCTATATTAATAATCTTATTTTTAAAAAATCTACTAACTTATAAAAAATAATAGTATTTTATATATTAAGCCTCTATTTTATATAGAATTAAAAGAAGGATATAAATAATAGTAACTTTATATAATATAATAATTAGTAGTTTATTTTTAATTTAAATAAAATTATAAATATAATAAATAATCTTTCTAATTTTAATTACTTACTTAAAGATATATTATTTAAAACTTAATTTTTAATTAAACTAGACTTCTAATTAATATAATATAAACTATTCTCTTTCTATTTTAAATATTATAATAAATTGAATTATAAATTTATTATCTATTATATATTTTAATAAGTAATTTTCTTAATATCTAAAAAGATAAGTTATTTCTAATTTCTTTAATATAAATATTATCTTATTTTCTTACTTTTATTATTTAATCTAATATATATTTATTATAAGTAACTTGATATTAAAGTTTAATAATTTAATAATTTTATAAAAGTAGATATTATTTATATATTTAAAATATAACTATTAATTTTAATTAAGAAGTTTAGTTAAATAAAATATATATAATATTAGTAAAAGTAAGAACTTTTATAAAATATTATATATAATTATACTATTAAATATAATTATCTTTTCTAATTATATTTAGATTTAATATTTATTAAGAAACTTTTAAATTAGTTTAAAAGTTAATATTAATTATTTTTATTTTATTATTTTAGTTAATAGTTATTAAAATAAAAGAGTACTAAAAATACTTTATATATTTATAATAATTATAATAACTTGATATTCTTTTATAAAAACTATCTTTATATTATATATAAAAGAAATAACTAAGTTTATTATTAATTACTTTAATAATACTCTATTATATTATAAATTCAATATTTAATAAATAAATACTATTTATATAATATATTTTATAATAATCCTTTTTAACTTTTTTTTAAAATATAAAAATAATATAATTAAATATTATAAATATATTAAAATTCGATCTTTCTTATTAACTTTTAATAATATTATAATTTTTATTAACTTCTATATATCTAAGTAGTAACTTAGTATTAAATAATGATTATATATAATATATAATATTTTTTTAATATTATTTTAATATACTTTCAAAAGTTAGATAATAATATAATTAGTTTTAAAGAAAATATTTATAATTTCGATTATATTTAATTTTACTTTCTTTATCGAAAATTCTTTTTTTTATAATAAATATTTTATATTAATTTAATTTTCTAAAAAGTTATTTTAAAGATTATTTATAATTAAAAAGTAGTTTAATACTTTATAATATAATACTTTTACTTTTTTTTTTAAATTTTTAATTAATATTTTATTTACTTTTAATAAAGAGGTTTTAAAATTAAATATAAATTTATACTAGCTTATTCTTTTATAGAAAGCTTTCTTATTTATAATATTATTAAGAATCTAATATTAATATTCTTATTTAATCTTTTATATTATAATAAAAAAAGTTTTTATTTTCAAGAAAATATATTTTTATATCTAGTTTATATAAGATCGATAATATAATTTATAAGCTTCTTTATATTTAAATATCTATTATAATACTAAGATATTATTTCTTTAATTTAACTTTCTAACTATTTTTAATATTAATTGAAAGTTTATAATAAAAATTTTTATTTATATATTAAGCTTCTTAATTATAATTTAAAAATTAAATATTAGAAGAAATATTATACTATTTTATATTAAAGCTATAAAGATATTAAACTTTTTATTTAGTATTTAATAATAGAACTAATTTAATAAAACTTATTTATAATTAGAAAATATTATTATTTAAATTTTATAATTTAAATTACTATATAGATCTATATAAATATATATAATTATAAAAAGAATATTCAAGAAAATAAAATCAAGAATATATTCTATATTATATATTATTTAATTAAAAGTTTTTATAAAATCTATTTTATTTAATATAGTTTATTATACAAGTTTATTACTATTATATAAAGAGAGTAAATTTAATTTAAATATTTTATAATATATATTAAAGTTACTACTTATTATTATTTTCTTTATTATTATAAAGTTTATAATATAATCTAAAGTTTTTAAAGTTTATAAGTATTTATATATATTAAAAATCGAAAATTTATTAATTTTATTTTATAATAAATCTCGGTTTTTAATTAATTATTATTATTATATATAAAAGCTAACTTCTTTTTAAATATATATTATTATTTAAAATTAATAGTATTTTACAATAATTTTATCTTTTTAATTCTAAATATTTATTAAAGTATAATATTTATAATTTAGATAATTTTATATTTAAATATTTATACTTACTTATAGTTTTTATAAATAAAGAATATTAATTTTCTCTTTTAATATAAAATATAAAATAATAATATAATATAATTATAATTTTCTAATATTAGTTTATTTTATTTAAAACTTTCAAGTTTATAAAAAGTAGTTTTATTTTTATTATAAATAAAATATACTATTTATTATATAAAATATATATCTAATTCTATTTTTTTATTTAATAAAAAAAGTTCGCTTTTATTATTAAATATAATATTTTATATTAAAAGTTATATTAAATTAAAACTTTTATATAAAACTACTTTAAATTAAATTTAAAGATATATACTTATACTTTATAAACTTACTTTTCTATATATTAAAATATAAAAATTATATTACTTATAAATATATTTATTTAGTAAAGTAGTTTATAAAACTTTAACTATTTGTAATAATATATTATAAAGAAAGATTATATTATTCTTAGAATTAATAATTAGAAAGTTAAAAAAATCGAAAGATTTTAAAAGCTATAATAATATACTATATAGAAAGATTATATTATTTTTAAAATTAACAATTAAAAAGTTAAAAAAGTTAAAAAACTTTAAAAGCTTATATATATATAAAAGTTATAAGAATTATATATTTATAGTATATATATACTAAGTATCTTAAAATAATATCTTAGAATATTAGATAATAAAGTAAGTATAATATATATAAATTATTAATATCTATAATTTAAACTATCTAAATTATTATACTACTCTCTTTTTTAAAAAAACTTATCTTCGAATATTTTAATTCTATTAATTTTAATTAAGAAGATTAATAAATAAATATAAGAATATTAGTTAAATATAAAAAAAGTTAAATAAATATAAAAAAGAAAGTAAGTTAATACTTTTTATAAATCTACTATTAGTTATATTTTTAATTATTTAAAGAATTACTATCTTTATATTAAAGCTATAAGATAATTGCTTTTAAGATATTTATAGTTATTTTTATTTACTTAATATAAATATAACTATTCTAGAAATTATATTAAAAAGCTAAATAAAATAAGATTTTCTAAGTAAAATATATTTAATAAATATAAAGTTATTTTAAAGTTAGATATTTTATATTATATTAAATTAATATTATAATTTAGTTATTATATATAATATTCTAAAGAATAATATTATTTGTAATAAATAAAGATTTTCTTTATTTTCTATTTCTTCTTACTAATTATATTAATTAATAGTAAAAGTTTATTAATTTAATTAAAAAGTAGATTATCTAATACTTTTCTTAGTTTATTAATAGAGAATATAAAGTATATCTTTATTATTTTAAGTAGTTTAAATTTAAAAAAGTAATTGATTTTCTTAAAAATCTTAAAATATCTATTTGTTAAAAAATTAAACTTCTTAAATAGTTGTTAAGTAAATAAATATCTTATATTCAATTAGATATAATTATTAATATTAAAGTTAACTAAATAATATAATATATTTATAATTTAAACTATATATTCTTATACTTTTTCAATTATTTTATAAGTATATTATAATATTTTAAAATTGTAGTAAGTATATATATAAATATTATTAATATTAAAATTATCTATTAAAAATCTTAGTTTAACTTTATTTTATATTTAAGTATATTATAGTTCTCGATTATATAGTATTTCAAATAAGTTTAAATTATTAAAAGAAGTATATAATAAAATTAACTAAGTATAATTTATTATTAAAAGGAATTTAGATTAATTATCTTAATAATAGTTAATAAAAAGTTAAAGTTTCTTTTATAAATATTAATTATAAATTTTAGTTTAACTATTAGTTTATAAATAATTAATAATCAAGAGTTTAATTTAAGTTTCTAAAATATTATTAAACTTTTTTTTAAAAAGTAGATATAAACTAAATTCTATAATTAAAAAATATTATTATAAGTAAACTATAATATTAGTAGATATATTAGAAGTATAGTTAAATTTATTTTCAAATATTAATTATCTTGTAATATAATATAATAATTATTTATTTATTAAAACAATTAATAATAATTAAAATATTATTTAAATTATATTTATCTTTATTAAAACTATAATAATCTATTATAATATATTCCTAGATATAAGTAAAGATTAGTAGAAAATAAAATAATCTTAATATCTTATCTTAAGAAACTAAGTTTTTATAATAAGTATAATAGTTATAAATATAAATATATATTAAAGTAACTAGTCCGCGCTAATAATAAAATTTAGTAAATAAAAAAGTAGTTTTTTTAATACTAAAGTATATTATTAATATCAAATTATATACTTTGTAAATAAATAATATATAAAGATTCTAGATATTAAGAATAATAAAATAATTATTATATAAGATTAAATTACTTTTAAAAGTTAAATATAAATTATTATAAATAGTTTAGACTTTTAAATTTTATAAGTTTTTCAAATTATAATTAGTTTTAAAAAAGTAGTTAATAAAAAAAGTTAGAAAGAAAGAGGAATTATTAATATTAAAAAAAACAATATTAGTTAGTAAGATTAAAAGTTTGTTAAGAATTTATAAGTTAATTTAATTATTATATAATAGTTATTATAATCTATTTTATTTCTTTTATTTATTTTATAATAATAGTTTATTAATTTTATAAATTAATATATTTATAAGAAGATTATCTTTTTTAAAATAATATATAATTAAAAAGTTGTAATTAATAAGAAGTTTAATCTATTAAACTTATTATATATTTAAAGACTTAGTAGTTATAAAGTATTTTAAAACTTTATAATTAGTGTAAATATAGATTTAATAAAAGATTAATATAAATTTAGTTTACTAATTACTAAATAACTTAATAATTATAAGTATTTCTTTATTATATACTTTGTAATTTAATTTAACTAGTTATATTATTTTCAAGAAGAATATTATAAGAAGCTAGTTGTTATTATATTTCTATAAAAATATATTTATTATAATATTATCAGATATATTTATTTTTAATATATAAAGAAGAGAGTAATTATAATATTAAAGAAGTAATATATTTATTAGTATTTATTTAAATATATTGAAAGCTAGTTAATAACTTTCATTAAAATAGAAAAGAGTATTAACTTTAATTAGTTTGATTAAAAGTTTAATAATAATATTGAAATTATAAATAAAATATTTATAAAATTTATAAAATTTAAAAAATAATTATATACTTTTTACTATTATTAAATAAGTTTATTACTATATTATAATAACTTTCTTAAAATCTACTTTTATATTATTAATTAAAATAATAAATTTTAAATACTTAGTATAAATAATATTAAATTTATATTTCTTGAAATTAGTCTATAATTCAATATCTTAGAAATATTATAAAATTAATTTAATATAAGCTTAATACTTAAATATATCTTTAAAGTAGATTAGAATATTATTAAAATATATAATATAAAAAATATCTAAATAGTTAAAGAGAATATTATTTATATATTATTAGTAAGTTATAAAGTTGTTAATTAATTTAAAAAGTATAACTTTATATTTATAAATATTATAATAAATATAGAATATAATATACTCTTCTAAATCTAAGTTTATTTAAATATAATAGAATATTTATCTAATATTTAATTTAATAAAGATTTTTATATAAAAGATCTAAATAAAAGTTTTAATAATAAAAAAAAGAAAGTAATAATCTTTATAAATAAAAGTATTAAATATTTAGAAGTTGATATAAAAGTATAGTAATATATTTAGTTTTTTAATAAAAAAGATTAAAATAATAAAAAGAGTTTAATTTAATTTAATAAATCTTTTAATTAGATTTTTAATAAGATATTTTTTAATAATCTTTAACTCTTTAATTAATATTTTATATAATAGACTATAATAAAGTTTATCTTTTATACTTTTTTCTAAAATAATCTTATAATTATAAAGTTAGTAAAATAGTAAAATATTTGATTTAGATTTAAAGAATATAACTAAGAATTTTAAATATTTATTAAAGATCAAAGGCTTAATATTAATTTTAAATAAAAAGGTTAAAATAATCTACTAAAAGTAAAAAATAGAATATAGTTATTTAAATAATAAAAAAGTAACTTTCTTATTATTTTTATTAGCTTATTATTTTTTAAGTAATTAATCGATCTTATAAATTAAAGTAATATTAAATTTATATTAATTATTATAATTATAGAATATATAAAGTATAGCTTCTAAGATTATATATAAATTTATTAATTATTTCAAACAATTAATTTAAAGTTTTTAAAGAAGTTTAAAATATCTAATAATATTAGTAAACTATATTATTAATTCTTATTTAAAATATATCTTTATTATTTTAAATATATAAATTTAATCTTATATAAATATCTTATAAAACTTAGAAGAATATAGTATAATTATAATAAAAATTAATTCAACTTTTTAATTTATAAAATAAAGTAGAATCTCTTCTACTTTTATATATTATAATATTATTAATATTTCTGTTATTAAAATAGCTAAGTGAATACTAGCTTATTATCTTTAAAATTTATCTAACTTATAATCTTACTAATTAATATCCTTTTAATATTTAAAGTTAATTTTATAAGGATTAAAGTTAATATAAATATATATTATAAATTAGAAGTAAGTATAATTAGAAGATAAGTTTATAAGCTAATATAATTTATATTAATTATAGTTAAAAAGAATTTAATTTTCAAAAAGCTATTTCCTTCTAAAAATTAAAAGGTATATAAGATAAATAATTAAAAAAAGAGTATAAATCTGTAATTAACTATCGATTAATAAGTTTAAATAAATATAATAAAAGATTTCTTAATTTTATTTACTATTATATCTTTTAATTAATAAAAGGGTTTTTAATTTCTTTATTATAATTTTTTAAATCGAGTTAAATATCTTAAAGAATATAATATTAATAAAAGTAAAGTTATTTACTTTAAAGTTAATAAAAGCTTTAATTTAAAATAAATATTAATTTCTTGATAATATATAAAAGAATATTATATACTTTCTTTTAAATAACTTTATTAAATCTAAATATCTTATATCTTTTATATTATCTAGTAAGAAGTTTTTATTAAATATAATTTTTTACTTAGTTATTAATAATATAAATAATAATAATAGCTTTAGCTTTGTATTTATCCTTTTATTTTTACTTTATTATTATATCGAAATATTCTTCTTTTAATTTAAAGAAGTTAATATCAATAATATTAATATAATAAAAAATAGTATTATAAAAGTAATTAATAATACTTTTAAAAAGTTAATTATCTCTTACTTTATTTTAAAAAGTAGAGGTTAAGTTCTTTGATATAAAATAAAAGAGTATTTTTATAAAAATAGAATTAGTTGATTTTAATAAAGATATATAAATAAAGTTAGTTTTATAATTTAAAAGGAGGTGATTAATTTAATTAATAATAACTTTTTAGTTAGATTTAATCAAAGTATTAGTAAGATAATATAAAGAAATAGATATTATAAAAGAAATAGATTATAGTAGTTTTAATAGTTTTTTAATATTATCTTTTTATTCTATAAAATTAAAATATTAAACTAACTTTTTTAAAGTAATAATCTAATATTAGATACTTTTAATTCAATTTTAATAGTAATTAGTAAGTTTATAAAATAAATTTTTATAAATTATTTATTTAGAAACTAATCTTATTAATACTAGAATATAAAGTTATTAATAAAACTCTTTGAATAAAGATAAAGAACTTGAAGTTATTATAAATAATATTTAATATTTAACTTTAATTTAAACAACTTCGAAGTTATTATAAAATAAAATATATAACTCTTCGATTAACTATTTAGTAAATAAAGAAAGTTCTTATAAAAATAATCTTTTTAAATAATTTAAAGTAATACTTTCAATTTAATTACTTATATATTTATAAGCTTAATATTTATTAAAATAAATATATATAGCTAGTTAATTAAGAACTATTTGCTTCTAAAAAAATAAAAGGATATTAAAATTATTATTAAGTTTATTAGTTAGATTAGTAATTTAAAAGAAGTATTTTAAATATTAATTAAAGGAAGAAAGTTTATAAGTAAGTTAAATATATAAAAGTAATTTAGTTAAGTTAGTAGCTTTCTTAATAAATAAATTAGAAATATAATATACTTTAGTAAATAATCTTCTTAATCAAAAGATAAAAGTTTAATATTTGATTATAAAAGTTAATTAGTTTTATAATTATTACTTTTATAAAAAGGAAGTCAAATAAAAGATAGTAATAATATTAAAAGTAGTATTAAAAGAGATTCAAGTAGAGATTAATTTAATAAATTATATTTATTATAACCTTGATTATATTTATAATTTAAAGATTAATTTAGTTAATATTATAATATTACTATTTATAGAAGCTAATAAAGATTTTTAATCTTTTAATTAAAGAAGTTAAAAATTAACTTTTTTTCTTTTTTTTTTCTTCTACTTTATATATTAATATAAGAATTTATATAAATATTATTTATAGATTTATCTTTTAAATTATTATTATAATCTTTAAAATAGTTAAAAAAGGTTTTCTTAAAAAAGAAGATTATATTAGATATAAAAAACTATTATTAAAAAGTCTTATTACTTTTCTTAAATATAATAAATTTAATATTATAAGAAGAAGATATATTAATAGAAAGTCAATTAAAAGAAGTAATAATAAAAGTAAGTAAAAGTAAAAGTAAGTGAAAATAAATAAATAAAAATATAAATACTTTTATTACTTTTTAATAAAATAAACTTTTTCTTTATAATTTAATAGTTTTTTAAATAAAGAGGATATTAATAAAATATTATTTAAATAACTATTAATTAATTGAAAAGATTAAGATAAGTTGTTAATAATATAATAATATATTATATAGAAAGATTATATTATTCTTAGAATCAATAATTAAAAAGTTAAAAAAGTTAAAGAACTTTAAAAGCTTATATATATATAAAAGTTATAAGAATTATATACTTATAATATATATATACTAAGTATTTTAAAATAGTATTTTAGAATATTAAATAATAAAGTAAATATAATATATACAAATTACTAATATTTACAACTTAAACTATTTAGATTATTATAATAACTTATATATATATAAAGATTATATAAGTTATATACTTAGAGTATATATATACTAAATATTTTAAAATAGTATTTTAAAATATTAAATAATAAAGTAAAAGTAATATATATAAATTACTAATATCTATAACTTAAATATCCAGATTATTATATTATTTCTTTTTTCAAGAAAGTTTACTTTCAAATATTTTAATTTTATTAATTCTAATTAAAAAGGTTAATAACGAATATAAAAATATTAATTAAATATAAAAAGGTTAAATAAATATAAAAATAAAAGTAAGTTAATATTATTTATAAATCTACTATTAATTATATATTTAATTATTTGAAGAATTATTACTTTTATATTAAAGTTATAAGATAATTATTTTTAAAGTATTTATAATTATCTTTATTTACTTAATATAAATATAATTACTTTAAAAGTTATATTAGAAAGCTAAGTAGTATAAAATTTTTTAAATAGAATATATTAAGTAAATATAAAGCTATTTTAAAGTTAAATACTTTATATTATATTAAGTTAGTATTATAATTTAACTATTATATATAGTATTCTAAAGAATAATATTATTTATAATAAATAAAAATTTTCTTTATTTTCTATTTCTTCTTACTAATTATATTAATTAATAGTAAAAGTTTATTAATTTAATTAGAAAATAGATTATTTAATATTTTTTTTAATTTATTAATAAAGAATATAAAGTATATCTTTATTATTTTAAATAGTTTAAATTTAAAAAAATAATTGATTTTTTTAAGAATCTTAAAATATCTACTTATTAGAAAATCAAGCTTTTTAAAAGAATATTATATAAATAAATATCTTATATTTAACTATATATAATTATTAATATTAAAATTAACTAGATAATATAATATATTTATAATTTAAATTATATATTCTTATACTTTCTAAATTACTTTATAAATATATTATAATATTTTAAAGTTGTAATAAATATATATATAAATATTATTAATATTAAGATTATTTATTAGAAGTTTTAATTTAACTTTATTTTATATTTAAATATATTATAGTTTTTAATTATATAGTATTTCAAATAAATTTAAATTATTAAAAGAAATATATAATAAAATTAATTAAATATAATTTATTAATAAAAGGAATTTAGATTAATTATTTTAATAGTAGTTAGTAAAGAGTTAAAATCTTTTTTATAAATATTAATTATAGATTTTAATTTAATTATTAGTTTATAGATAGTTAGTAATTAAAAATTTAATTTAAATTTTTAAAATACTATTAAACTCTTTTTAAAAAGTAAATATAAATTAAATTTTATAATTAGAAAGTATTATTATAAGTAAATTAGAATATTAATAAATATATTGAAAGTATAAATAGATTTGTTTTTAGATATTGATTATTTTATAATATAATATAATAATTACTTATTTATTAAAATAATTAATAATAATTAAAATATTATTAAACTTATATTTATTTTTATTAAAACTATACTAATCTATTATAATATATTCTTAAATATAAATAGAAATTAATAGAAAATAAAATAATTTTAATATTTTATTTTAAAGAATTAAGTTTTTATAATAAATATAGTAATTATAAATATAAGTATATATTGAAATAACTAGTTTATATTAATAATAAAACTTAGTAAATAAAAAAGTAATCTTTTTAATATTAAAGTATATTATTAATATTAAATTATATACTTTGTAAATAAATAATATATAGAGATTCTAAATATTAAAAATAATAAAGTAGTTATTATATAAAATTAAGTTACTTTTAAAAGTTAAATATAAATTATTATAAGTAACTTAGACTTTTAAATTTTATAAGCTTTTTAAATTGTAATTAGTTTTAAAAAAGTGATTAATAAAAAGAGTTAAAGAGGAAAAAAAATTATTAGTATTAAAAGAAGTAATATTAATTAATAAAGTTAAAAGTTTATTAAAAATTTATAAATCAATTTAATTATTATATAATAATTATTATAATCTATCTTACTTTTTTTATTTATTTTATAATAATAGTTCGTTGATTCTATAAATTAATATATTTATAAAAAGATTGTTTTTTTCAAGATAATATATAATTAAAAAGTTGTAGTTAATAAAAAATTTAGTTTATTAAATTTATTATATATTTAAAAACTTAATAGTTATAAAGTATTTTAAAGTCTTATAATTAATATAAATATAAATTTAATAAAAGATTAATATAAATTTAGTTTATTAATTATTAAATAATTTTATAATTATAAATATTTCTTTATTATATACTTTATAATTTAGTTTAATTAATTATATTATCTTTAAGAAGAATATTATAAGAAGTTAATTATTATTATATTTTTATAAAAGTATATTTATTATAATATTATTAGATATATTTATTTCTAGTATATAAAAAAGAAAGTAGTTATAATATTAAAGAAGTAATATACTTATTAATATTTACTTAAATATATTAAAAACTAGTTAATAACTTTTATTAAAATAGAAAAAAATATTAGTTTTAGTTAATTTGATTAGAAGTTTAGTAATAATATCAAAATTATAAATAAAATATTTATAAAAATTATAAAATTTAAGAAACGATTATATACTTTTAACTATTATTAAATAAACTAATTATTATATTATAATAACTTTCTTAAAATCTATTTTTATATTATTAGTTAAAATAATAAATTCTAAATATTTAATATAAATAATATTAAATTTATATTTTTTAAAATCAGTTTATAATCTAATATCTTAAAAATACTATAAAACTAGTTTAATATAAACTTAATATTTAAATATATTTTTAAAGTAGATTAGAATATTATCGTGATAAATAATATAAAAAATATTTAAATAATTAAAAAGAATATTATTTATATATTATTAATAAGTTGTAAAATTATTAATTAATTTAAAAAGTATAGTTTTATATTTATAAGTATTATAATAAATATAGAATATAATATATTTTTTTAAAACTAAGTCTATTTTAATATAATAAAATATTTATTTAATATCTAGTTTAATAAAGATTTTTATATAAGAGATTTAAATAAAAATCTTATTAATAAAAGAAAGAAAGTAGTAATCTTTATAAGTAAATATATTAAATATTTAGAAGTTAATATAAAAGTATAATAATCTATTTAACTTTTTAATAAAAAAGATTAAAATAGTGAAAAAAGTTTAATTTAATTTAATAAATTTTTTAATTAGATTCTTAATAAAATATTCTTTAATAATCTCTAACTTTTTAATTAATATCTTATATAATAAATTATAATAGAGTTTATCTTTTATACTTTCTTCTAAAATAATTTTATAATTATAAGATTAGTAAAATAATAAAGTATTTAATTTAAATTTAAAGAATATAACTAAGAATTCTAAGTATTTATTAGAAATTAAAAGTTTAATATTAATCTCAAATAGAAAGATTAAAATAGTTTATTAAAAGTAAGAAATAGAATATAATTATTTAAATAATAAAAAAGTAATTTCCTTACTATCTTTATTAAGTTATTACTTTTTAAATAATTAATTGATTTTATAAATTAAAGTAGTACTAAGTTTATATTAATTATTATAATTATAAAATATATAAAATATAGTTTCTAAAATTATATATAAATCTATTAATTATTTTAGATAACTAGTTTAAAGTTTTTAAAAAAGTTTAAAATATCTAATAATAATAATAAATTATATTATTAATTCTCTTTTTAAATAAATTTCTATTATTTTAAATATATAAGTTTAATTTTATATAAATATTTTATAAGACTTAGAGAATTATAATATAATTATAATAAAGATTAATTTAACTTTTTTATTTATAAAATAAAATAAAGTTTCTTCTACTTTTATATATTATAGTATTATTAATATTTTTATTATTAAAATAGTTAAGTAAGTACTTCTTTATTATCTTTAATATTTATCTAGTTTATAATCTTATTAATTAATATCTTTCTAATATTCAAAATCAATTTTATAAAGATTGAAGTTAATATAAATATATATTATAAATCGAGAGTAAGTATAATTAGAAAGTAAGTTTATAAGTTAATATAATTTATATTAATTATAGTTAAAAAGAATTTAATTTTTAAAAAACTATTTTCTTTTAAAAATTAAAAGATATAAAAGATAAATAATTAAAAAAGAAGTATAAATTTATAGTTAACTATTAATTAATAAATTTAAATAAATATAATAAAAAATTTCTTAACTTTATTTATTATTATAATTTTTAACTAATAAGAAAGTCTTTAATTTTTTTATTATAATCTTTTAGATAGAGTTAAATATTTTAAAGAATATAATATTAATAAAAGCGAAATTATTTACTTTAAAATTAATAAAAACTTTAATTTAAAATAAATATTAATTTCTTAATAATATATAAAAGAATATTATATATTTTCCTTTAAGTAGTTTTATTAAATCTAAGTATTTTATATTTTTTATTTTATTTAGTAAAGAGTTTCTTATTAAATATAATCTTTTACTTAGTTATTAATATTATAAGTAATAATAATAATTTTAATTTTATATTTATTCTTTTATTCTTACTTTTACTTAATTAATATATTAAGATATTCTTCTTTTTATTTAAAAAAGTTAATATTAATAATATTAATATAATAAAAAGTAGTATTATAAAATTGATTAATAATATTTTTAAATAAAAGATTATTCTAAACTTTATTTTAAAAAGTAAAAGTTTGATTTCTTAATATAAAGTAAAAAGATATTTTAATAAAAGTAAAATTAACTAATCTTAATAAAAATATATAAACGAGGTTAGTTTTATAATTAAATAAAAAGTAATTAGTTTAATCTATAATAACTTCTTAATTAGACTTAATTATAATATTAATAAAATAATATAAAAAGATAAATATTATAATAAAAGTAAATTATAATAGTTCTAATAGTTTTTTAATATTATTTTTTTATTTTATAAAGTTAAAATATTAAACTAACTCTTTTAAAATAATAGTTTGATATTAAATACTTTTAATTCGATTTTAGTAATAATTAATAAATTTAGAAAGTAAGTTTTTATAAATTATTTATTTAAAAATTAATCTAATTAATATTAGAATATAAAGTTAATAATAGAATTTTTTAAATAAAAATAAAAGACTTAAAGTTATTATAAATAATATTTAATATTTAATTTTAATTTAGATAATTTCAAAGTTATTATAAAATAAAGTATATAACTCTTTAACTAACTATTTAATAAATAAAAGAGATTTTTATAAAAATAGTTTTTTAAAATAATTTAAAATAATACTTTTAATCTAATTACTTATATATTTATAAACTTAATATTTATTAAAGTAAATATATATAACTAGTTAACTGAAAACTATATACTTTTAAAGAAATAAAAGGATATTAAAATTATTATTAAACTTATTAATTAGATTAATAATTTAAAAAGGATATTCTAAATATTAATTAAAAGAAGAAAGTTTATAAGTAGATTAGATATATAAAAATAATTCAATTAATTTAATCACTTTCTTAATAAATAATTTAGAATTATAATATATTTTAATAGATAATCTTCTAAATTAAAAGATAAAAACTTAATATTTGATTATAAAGATTAACTAGTTTTATAATTATTATTTTTATAAAAAGGAGGTCGAATAAAAGATAATAATAATATTAAAAGTAATACTAATAAAAATTCGAATAAAGATTAGTTTAATAAGTTATATTTATTATAATCTTAACTATTTTTATTAGATTTTAATTTATATTTATTAAATTTTAGCTTGTATTTATAATTTTAAAACTAATTTAATTAATATTATTATATCGCTATTTATTAAAAATAATAAAGATTTTTAATCTTTTTATTAAAGAAATTAGAAGTTAATTTCTTTATCTTTCTTTTTTCTTCTACTTTATATATTAATATAAAAACTTATAAAAGTATTATTTATAAACTTATCTTCTAAGTTGTTATTATAATTCTTAAACTATTTAAAAGTAAATTTTTTAAAAAGAAGAATTATATTAAATATAGAAAACTATTAATAAAAAGTTTTAATATTTTTTTTAAATATAATAAATTCAGTATTCTAAAAAAAAAAAATATTAATAAAAAGTTAGTTAGAAGAAATAATAATAAAAGTAAGTAGAAGTAAGAGTAAATAAAAATTAAGTAAGTAAAAATATAAATATTTTTATTACTTTTTAATAAAATAAACTTTCTTTTTATAATTTAGTAATTTTTTAAATAAAGAGAATATTAATAAAATATTATTTAAATAGTTATTAATTAGTTAAAGAGATTAAAATAAATTATTAATAATATAATAATATATTATAAAAGAAGATTATATTATTTTTAAAATTAATAATTAAAAAGTTAAAAAGATTAAAAGGTTTTAAAAGTTTATATATATATAAAGATTATATAAGTTATATATTTAAAGTATATATATATTAAGTATTTTAAAATAATATTTTAAAATATTAAATAATAAAATAAAAGTAATATATATAAATTGTTAATATCTATAATTTAAATATCTAGATTATTATATTATTAAAGTAAATATAATTAAAGTTTCTTTTTACTTTTATAAAGTATTTAAATATTTACAAATTATTTTAAAAAACTTTTATATAACTTTAATTAGTTAGTTATTTACTTTTTTTAAAATAATTAAATAGTTAATATAATTAATTAAAAAAAGGTTATAATAGTTAATATAATATACTTTTATAATATAATTAATATTTACTAAATTTTTATACTAATCTATATATATTCTATAATATCTATAATAAATAGTATAATAATATTTTATAAGATTATAATAATCTTAGTAGTTAAAATTATATTTTTATATAACTAATTACTATTTAATTTTTTATATTATTTTATTTATATAAAAAAGTTAGAAAAAATAAATTAGTTTTAAAAAGAAGATAATTTAAATTATATACTTTATATACAAGTTTATTTTATATTAAGAAAGATAATAATTTATTAAAATTAGTTTAGTTTATATAAAAGTTTCTTCTTTAATTAGTTTAAAAGTAATTATTATTATATATTAAAATAAGTTTAATATAATAATAAATATACTAACTACTATATAATTATATTACTTTTTTAATTTAGCTATTAATATTCTATCTAATATTTATTAAATAATTTTAATATTTTTTTATATAAAAAGTAGCTTTTAAACTTAAATATTTATAAAAGTAATTACTTAGTTAATATAAATAAATATAATTACTAAGATATCTATTAAAATAAACTTTCTAATTTATTTATATAATATTTAATATAAAGTATAAAACTATAATTTATTAAAAAATATCTATCTTTTTATTATAACAAAAATATATTTATTATTATTAGTTGAAAGTAGTTTATTTATAAATAAAGTTAGTAAAGTAATTATTATAATATAAATTTTTATTAACTAAAAATTTATTTTTAAATTTTTCAAAGCTTTTATTTTATCTATAAAACTAATTATTTTAATATTTACTTCTTTTCAATTTTATATTAATATTAGATTTTAGTAAATAAAAATATTATTACTATTTATATTTAAAAGAGATATAATTAGAAAACTTACTATTTTATTATTCAACTTATATATTATAACTCTTTATTTTAAATCTTTATATAAAGATATAAATTTATTAATATTAATTACAAACTTGTTTATTATTATATATTAGAGTTTAGCTTTTTTTTCTATTATATATAAATAGTTACTAATAGTTATTATTATTAAATTATTATTAAAAGCCTCTTTATTTAATTTAAGAATTAGTAAAAAGATTATATTCTTAATAACTCTTTACTATCTTTTTAAGAGATATTAAATATATATATTTAAAGTTGGTTTTTAATTCTAAATAAAGTTAAAGTTTATAAATTATAATAAATATTAAGAAGTTGTTAATAATATTATTTTTATTACCTTTTTTAAATAGTAATAAATTTTATAAAAAGAAGGAAAGATATATATTTATTAAATAAGTTTAATAACTTAGTATATTATTTAAAAGAAATTATATAAATATATTATAAAGTAAATTAGATTTTTATAATTTAAATAAATTTAAATTATATATTTAGATTTTTTAAAATAAACTTTCTATTTTTTAAATATATTAATAATAGTTAATAATTATTTATTATAAATTTTATAATTTAATTTTATTAATTAGAACTTTCTTAAATAATATATTATTAATTATAATTTCTTATTTTTATTTAATTAATTAAAAACTATATTTAATATAAAGTTTAATATATTTATTTTAATAATAATTATTTATTTAAAATTAAAAATAATTAGAATTAATATTTATATAAAAACTTGTTTAAATTTATTAAAACTTTTTTATATTATATTATTTTAATTATATTTAATATTCTTTTTAATTAGGTTTATAAAAAGTATTATAAATTTCAAGTAATTTTTAATAAATTATTTATAGAAGTTTATAAATTTTAAAAAAGATTATATTCTTTTAATAATAATAAATTCTTTTTATATTATAATTTTTTTACTTTATTTAAATTTATTTTAAATTTTATTATACTAAAAATATATTTAAGAAATTCGATTTTAATAAAATATTTATATTTATTAAAATTTATAATATTTTTTATATAATCTTA
>JANHAD010000183.1:6351-56612 GCA_026226035.1 Clarireedia monteithiana
AATAAAAAATAAAAAATAAAAAATAAAAAATAAAAAATAAAAAATAAAAAATAAAAAATAAATAAAATAGTTTATATATTAATTATATTTTTTATAAATATTTATTATTATTTTAATAATATTAATAATTTTAAATTATTAAAGTAATTAATATAATAAAAATAAAAAATTATATAAAGAAAATATATTTTTTAAATAATAATTTTACTATTTAATTACTTTAATATATATATTTAATATCTTTTTATTATTCTTATATAATTAAAAAATTTATAATATAATAATTTAAATTATATTATTATAATATTATTTATTTATTTAAATATAAACTTTTTATTAATAAAATAAATTTTAAAAAATATTTTAATATATATATATAATTTAAATATATAATTTATATAACTTTTTTATATATTAATTTTCAATTTTTTAAAATCTTTTTAACTTTTTAATTATAAATTATAAAAATATTTAATATCTTTTATTAATAATTTTATTATATTAATTATAACAATATTTTTTCTTTATATTATAATAAATTCAAATATAGTAAATCGAATTATATAATTTATTTAATAATCAAGAATATAATTGTTAATTAATTTAGATTAAGATAGATAAAAATAAGTGACTGGTAGCTCAGTTTGACTGGTGGTGAGGTAAGCCCTTCTATGTCGCCCGGACACCAAGCGAAACCTCACAAAATTACCGTGAAAATCGAGCACAAAAACCTATATTCTCAAGCTTCTTTAATTGCTATATCAGATTGACCTCAATTCCAATGGAATCATATCGCGGAACATTCATAGCTTCCCGAAAATCTATAGTGAGCGACTGGTGGAATATTTTGCTGTGGTATGTCGAAGTTAGGAACCTCGCTCTATGAAGTCGGAATACGAAGAATAAAGTTGAGAGAAAGAACAGAGTCTGAGAATAGAGACGCAGCTACGATAGATCTAAGGTAAAGGTAAGGACGAGTGTGTTCGTTGATCTATCCTGCCCCTTGACACAATCATTGTCCCGCTCTTCAAAATCAAGAAGAAGAGCCACTGTTCAATAGCTCGATCAAAGCATTATCCGTTGCTTCGTCCACCGGAGTCTTCCCTTGCGAACTTTTCACACTCACGTCCGCACCATGCTCCAACAACCACTTAATCCTCACCAACATATTCTTCTTCATCCTCCGTCTCTGATGTCTGTGGACTGCCCAATGCAATGCTGTACTCTCTACCCACCCTGGCAGGCGATTTGGTTGATTAGAAAACGATAAAGCGTTGATATCCACGCCTTTGGCCAGAAGAAACTCCATCATTTCAATGCACTCGGTGTCCGAAAGAATGTGGCATACCGCATTGTGTATTGTCTCGCTGTGGTCCAGAACCCCGCCGGCAGAAAGAAGCATGTCGATCAAAGCAAATCTCATACTATTAGATATGCCGTTCTGCTGGACCGCAATGTCCAGTGGCGTATGTCCGAATTTGTTGACGCGATTTGGATCCGCGCCATGTGCGAGAAACCATTTGACCACTGAAGCTGATTTCATTTTTGTCCTGCAAGATTATTTCCAGTTAGCCATATTCTCTTTTGACAAGAAAGCCAAATTACTGTAAAGGTGGAGAATCAGAAGAATTTATATCCCAACCGTGATCCGAAAATGCTTGATAAACACCCAGGCAATCGTCATCCTCACCCTCTGTACTTGCATAAAGCGGAGCATTTTTCATCGGTACGCCCTCGTCAAGTAAAAACCGCACAACGCTTCCGTTCCCACCCTTTGCAGCGTGGATCAACGAAGGGTACATATCCTCGGCAGTTGGATCATCTAACGAGGGATCTCCCCTCCATGCATCTAATACTGAGCGAACTTTATCAAGATTTCCAGAACTGCAAGCGTCCTCCAAATCATGGGTTGCAGAGCGGAATCGAGCACGAGCGATATATTTCTCACCAGGCTGGGTGAGAGGGAATCGGAGCGGAAGATTGTCTAAGATGGATTGGACACGCGATACATCTCCTCCTTCTGATGCTCCGCTTAGTGCAAGACTTTCGGGGGAGATGCCTGAGTTAGGGAATGCTGTTGGGTCTTTGTAGCCAATATACCGATTATCTGTTTGCATCCTCATGATTTGGTATAAGGAGTGTGGTGCAACTGGCAGGCAGGTCCAAGTAGGCAAGGTGCAACTGGGAAAACGAGTAGTGCAAATCGAGCTCCCCTGTCAACCTCTATGTGTAATTTAAGATTCAAATATTAGCAATAGATTCTTCAATAGAATTTCTTGAAATCAGAAAAATCGAATAGATTAAGATTTTAGTATTCGGCTACATCGACCAATTTAAATCGTTGCGGTAGAGTACTCTATCATCTAAGTAATATTTACTATCAATAGACGGTGGTAAATATAGCTTCAGCTGCGGTGTGACAGCTGAGAATTGCTTGATGACACACACACCTCACGTGTATAACAGCGCTAATGCTGTAGTTTATTTTGAGTGTAGGCTATTTTAAGGTTATTAGAACATCCTTTACTCTCAAATTCTTCCTTCCTTCTCCAGGTTCAGACGCTAGTGACTCTCTCTAGGTTCGTCGTAGCAGCATATACAAAAGACACACCTTATCGAATTGAGATACAAACTTGATATTTTAAAGGTTTCAAAAATTGTTTCTCCCAACTTGACATAACTGCCTTCGATAAATTCAATTCCGGTACGCCAACGTTTCTTATCATCCATGCCCTGGATTTTCAAGTACTAGCACCTAATTGTCGCTCAAAGACCAAACGCGTTTCGAAGAAAAGTCTAACTGTTCTTTGTCCACTGTTTTGTGGGTCGTATTGTGCTAGAACACGACCTCTTGAATGGTCGTCGAGGAGCTCGGCGTGCTGGGGATTGATATCCTCTCCTGACTCTGTCTGCCCTCCTTCCAGAGCTTCGTATAGAACGGTTTCGATATGACCTTCAAGTCCTGGAACGATTTCTGGCAGCAATTGAATCAGTTGGTTAAGCTGATCTTCGTACATTGGCGTACCGGTGATGTACCCAGGGGCGTTTGGATTGTCGTCAGGTAGCTCAGCTGTGGGTGCGAGAATATATGCCGCTACTCCTGCGTTGCCTCTGGTAAGCCTTGCGTTTACTTGAGCAAGGGAAAGTGATCCATGGCCTCCGGATTTCCCGGCTACACCGGTTGTACTCTTGAGAAAGTCGATCACTTGTGTTTGGAAACCTCCACTATCTCCTTCATCGCCCCAAGCCACATCCTCAAAAAAGTGTGCTCCGTAAACACCGTTCTGAGAAGCAACTATGAGGGTAGTGCAACCACATAATGCAGAAAGCCCCATATCCCAGGCTGGGCTACGTGATGTAATGGGTTTCCAGTTTGATGTTGAATCTCCAGTTCCATCGGAACCGGTGTAAATAAGAGAAACTTTCTTGTCGGTGAATCGTTGAACTATTTGCGTATCAACTGCATCAAGATCGGTAGAATCGACTGGAAACAAAGTACGAGCAAGCAGCGAACGGGATGTGACAGTTGAATCGTCCGGATCATCGATGGGGGCATCAGACGATGATGGGAGCTGACAACAAGTTTTCACGCTGCAGCGAGTCCGGCATGTACCACTGACACGTTTATTAAGTTTCGGTTCACTTTTCAGCTTGTCAGTGTGATCTCAAAGCATCAAGACAAATGTGCGCTCACCTCCTATAGGGTAGTGATAGAGAACTGTTGTATTCGGCGAGGAAATCTGCCAAAGAGATTGAGAGCAAAGTGCTCAGTATCAAGACAAGAGCGCGATAAGTTTGGAGACGCATGATGGCAATCAGTAAGGCTTTCTTCTTCGCAGATTACAGATACTGGAACATGCTCATGGAAAATGAGAAGTGGGATATACTGCTTTTGAATGAAATTGAAGTTCTAGGAACCAAGCACCCAACTCAACCTAGAGAAGGATTATAGGCACAAGCATGACCTGTGTTACAGTAATTCATAAGTAACCCTGCCAAATCCGTCCTCAGTGCATCTTAAACCAATTTTTAGGTCATTACGTTGCCGCTCAGTTTCTATGATTGCCGTATTACCTGGCGTTTTCTTTGAAATCAGCAGCACTTGCACTTGCTCATTTGCATAAAGATTATGGCTAAAAATCACTTTTTAAATCCTCACAAGTTCCAATTTGGGCAACGGCAGAGCTCAAAAAAGCTCATTTGGTTAAGCTTACGCCCCCACGATTCTGTGATCGTGTTTCATCCCAGTTGTATTCCCGTGTTTTTCAGGTGCCGTTGGCAATCAGCCGTGGCGTGGTTGTGATCGTGTTTCAATCTAATTATACCGTTATGTTTTTCAGGTACCACCGGCGATCAACCGCGAACGTGGTATCGTAGGACCCTCAATCGTTGTCCGATTCTTTTCCACATTTGGTAAGGTAGGATTTGTTGCAACCTTTCATGTTAGATTTGTGATAAATCAAGACGTTTGATAACAGTTGCCGTCCAACGAGTGTTTATAAATATCTATTTCTCCTACACCCCTCCCCCCCTCTTCTCGCCAAATATCCCTGATCAATGCCTAAATATTAGTGATCTAAACTTCATCTGAGTAGTACCCGAGAGAAGGAAGAAAGCTTTAGATATGATTAGATTCATGGTCTATTCATAGTCTGGGAAACTGAAAATTTCCAAACCCTTCAGCTATTTTATATTTACATTCATTTATATGTGCTAGTCGGAGACTACAAGACGATATCAAATTATTCTTGATATCTACCTTTATCTAGCCTGTCTCTCATTCTCTTAAGCTTATTTCATTTTACTTATGGTGGTCATGGCATTGAAATATTTCATTTTTCTAGCAATAAGTGCAATCGCACCTTCACTGAGCTCCGCCACTGCCACTTCTCTCAGTTCGAACAAACCTTCAACAGGTCCAGCGGCTGTCATTTATGAGACAGTCACTTTGGCCTCTGGTGTTGTTGCTACAGGCAATAATTCTGTCTTGATTCTCAAGAGCACGACGATCAGACCTGGATCTGCCGAACATACCATTGACGGACATACAATATCTTTTGGGCCCAGCGGTACTTTGGACATCGATGGAAAGACAACTAAGCTCAATCCTTCTGGAATTTCCACTTTCTCTTCTGCGGCGAGCTCGTCCCCAAGGTCTATCATCGGTACTGGGATATCGGCCCCGATTAGCGGTTTGAGTAGAAGCTCTTCTTCTATTAGCGGATTTCCATCTACTGCTTCTATGAATTCCTCTAAGACTTCAAGCTCAAGCCACAAACCATCATCCGGGTCTTCATCATCATTATTAACATCATTTTCAGCAACTAGAACCGGCACCGTTACCTCAAGTATTTCCACCTCCCATTCTTCATCTACGACTGGGAAATCAAGCGGAAGCCATTTACCGATAACTAGTAGTGGGATTACAAATCCATCATCAACTTCCAGCCTAACGAGTAGCAGTACTTCAGATCCGATCACAAGTACCTTGACAGTTCCACCAGCCTCTTTCTCTACTCAAGGAGTTACAATCTCTGGCCTCACCACAAATACATGGATTACCACCACAAAAGATGAACAAAACACTGTTGTTCCGGTCCTTGTCGGATGCCCAGCTTGCGGCGGAGTATTTGGTGGAATAATTATCTGGAATTTGCCTGCACTCACTAATGTTCTCTTTAAATTCCCCACCTTTCCAGGTATACCACCATTCTACCTTCCATGTATTCGAACCTTTGGCATCTCCATTGGAAGTTGTACTCAAGGTCCCACTCCACCCCCAGACGGAGATGGGTCCACCGATCCAACAAGCGACCCCGGTAATACTCAGACTAAAAGTTCTGATTCTAAAACCTCGACATCGACTTCGAAATCGTCTAGTTCTTCGAGTTCGAGTTGTACAATCACGCGCACCGTCACAGATATCCTCGTCAAATGCAGCACTGCTTCGACATCCGGTAGCTTGATAACTTCTTGTTTTTCTACTTCCACACAAATCATTTCCGGTTGTAGTGTCACTGCATCAACTACTAGCACATTCGTTGGCGGCGCGTGTCTTATCCCGACAAGTGCTCCTGTGATTGGAAAAATTGGCACGTATTCTTTTAACGGATATGCTCCATTTAACCTCCCAGATATCACGGGTACTCGATCAGGAGTATCATCGTCATCAACCGGACCTACATCAAAACTACAATCCGGTTCACAAACTAGCAAATCAACATCCATATCATCATCTCCTTCTCGTTCATCCTCCCCTTCTCGTTCATTCTCCAGCACCAAATTCAGCTCTAGTCCTACAACCCTATCAACCACCATCGGAAAGCCCTCCTCATCCAATTCTTCATCCACTTTCAAACCAATATCAGCATCCAGCTCCACAACCCTCCCTCCCCGCGTTGCCGCCCCCGAAATAACTATCACCACTCCCTCCGCAACCCCCAACTGCGTTCAAGGCTTTCAAACATATACCATGCCCGCCGTAGCGTCTGCCCCTGCTAACGCAGCATCATTGAAATTTGCCATCCCTGAGGCCGACACGGTATTTTCCAACTGGCAGTTCCAAATACTTCCGGGGTTCTTTGTGGATCCGGGGACTAATGTGGCAAATTATCAAGTTGGGACAAATGCGGTGGAACCGCCCATTACGAGTGGAGAGGGAGGTGCGAATTTGACGATTAAGTGGCAGGCGCCTAAAGGTGCTAGTAAGTTTGACTCTTCTTCGTGATTGTGTGTTTTAGGGTGGAGGGGAAGAATGTGTGATGCTGACTAATAGTAGATGGCACCTATGTCGAGTTATTGTTTAAGGATGATCCGCCACTTGGTGTTCAAACTTATGGTGTTGTGGCTTATGGTAGTGGGGTATGTATTTTCTGAGATTCCTCATGACCTGACTAGAGAGATAGACTTCTAAGCCGTGAAATAGATTGCTTGTATGCCGGACGTATGTTCAGGCCCACCCACAGTAGTAAGCTACCTCCCCTAATCAGAACTCAAACCAAACCACAAGCTAACTCAACCCTCTTTCCAAGACCACCAGCGATGACGGCACGGTTTGCAAACTCTACCCCTGCAGCACCGATCCTTCATGTGAACCTGGCGGGCCGGTCACTCCGCGCGCAGCATGCGAAGTAATCGAAGACGGAGAGATCGTGCCCCTCTGGTATGATGTGAACATCGTGACTAACAACTATATAACGGACGATGGAGCAGCGTTGAAGAAACAGGAAAGTGGATGTGGGGATTTGTTGAGTTGGAGTGTGAGTCAGATTAATATACCGAGTGGTGATGGATCGTGGGTCGCCTCACAGTCGTTCTCCTTCACTTTGCCGTTGACGATTGCGGCGGGGTGTGTAGAGAGAGCGATTGCTAGTGCCGGGGGCCCGAGTGGGTTGCAATGTGTGAATTCTGTGTCAGATTGGGTGTTTTAGTTTGAGGTTGGGTTGTATGATATTATATCATTCTAAGGCTGTTTACGGAATTTTGAGTGAGAAGACACTGTGGCTGAATACCGAGTGAAGCGGCTGAGCGATAATACTCGTTGTGACATCGAAACTGAATGTATGAATAGTCAAGTAATCAAGGACTTGCGACAACAAAGCGTTATCGACTAATAGACGTTACATTTTTCGAGTCTAGGAAAACGTCGAACATGAGGTTGATCTGCATGAAGTAGAGCGATTACGAGTAAAGTCAAGAACCCGCCTGAGATATCCTGAATGCTGTATTCAGGGATCGCGAAGGATGCACGGAGAGACGACGAGATATATCAACTACTCGTGAGTGCCCCACTTAAACTTCAATCATGCTAGCATGCTCACCCGGAAGGCGGAGTCAACAAATTGAAAGCAGTATTAACTTATATAATTCAACAAACCATAAAATCTAATTAGCTTAAATAAATACATAACATTATATCTGATTAACGAATTAGATGGTTTGCTTATACTTTAATTAATATTAACTAATAGGATTGTTCTATTCATCAATATTGACAAATACGCTTCAAGTGCGAGTAGGGCGGACTAGAACGAGATAAGTCTCGGAATTAAAAACGCCTCGCGACGACCGGCACACAGTTTTCTCGAACGCTCAAACGGCTATTATCAGCTTCTACTCAGGTCTCACAACTTGGGAAATGTCCTTATCGGCACAATCCTATTTTTGACCTGTGACGGAACTGTCCAGAGCGCCATTGCAATCTTGGCACATCGGCCAAGATCGCAGAATACAGAAAACCAAGAGTAATATTTACCTGATGTTCCGCGTGGCCGTCGTTTGTCCTCGGCTCAAGATTCTTCTGAATCCTCTGTTGTACACTGGATTCTGGCTTTTGACGTTATGGTCTTTCCCCTCGTTGCCCAGCAAAGCCTGTATCGATAATGATAGCATCGTTGGATATAATTCGTCGTGGTGTAGCCCGCCAACCCATGCCAAGTGGTAGCACAAATTTTTTACTCCTTTGCCCCACCAATAAAGGTTTGTGGATCAAAGCTCTGGGGAGTATTGAGGGAACTGACACCGCCGTCCAAGACAGAGACGTCGAACTTCTCTTATCTCCTTCCTAGTTGGGACGCGATTTGAGGCAATTGATAAACGATGGCGTACGCTTTCCACTTAATCGTTGGTGTCGAGGATAGCGGTGCCAAAATGCTCAAGGTGCGATATCTCAGGATATAGCCAAAAATGTCGTGATCTAAATATGCCATGTTGGAGGGGCTGATTGCACAAGTTGGTTGGAATAGATGCAACTAACTGACTATAGTAGTCCGGCGCGGCTCCTTGCTACTAGAATGGCATGGAGAACTTAAAAGGTAACTGGTCCCAAGGTAGGAAATGTGTAACCATCCTTCCCCTCTCATACCATCTATTCCTTGTTAACATATATTGCATGCCGAGATGATCATGCCGAGAGCCAAGTGGCACTCGGCGACGATTGTGTTAGTAACCATCGTATTTTGGTATGTCAAGTCCGTAGTAAATGCTGAGGAGTCTATCGAAGAGTATGTCGTGCGATCATTGATATATTTCCGTTACCCCTCCTATCGATTCTTCTCTCAATTTTCTTTCTTTATCTACCTCACGGAGTAATACATCGAGCGACTGATTTCCTCATAAGATTTTGTGAGACGATTCTTTTCATCATCTTCTCAACCATGGGTAGGCTCTTTCTATACCAGCTTTCCACTTCATACAAGAATTTTTGGAATTGCTCGGTGTCCTCACAAGAAATGAACAGCAAAGTGCTAACGTGGGTCCAGCTAATGTAGCTACAACTACTACCGATGCTTTGACTGCGAGTCCGGTCTACGAGACTGGACTGAATGCTAATGCACCGGACAATTTGGACGCCAAAATCCATGAAGGGATTGTCCACGTAGAAACGCGCAACCTCGACCATGAAGGAATCGAGCGCCCAACCGAGGAAGAACGAACATCTCTTCGCAGAGTGTCTGGTCACATACCCTGGGCTGCGTACTTAATCTGTATCATTGAGTTTGCCGAACGTGCGAGCTACTATGGTGTGCAAATTGTATTCTCAAATTTCGTTCAGTTTCCACTCCCGTAGGGCACTCCAATTCTCGACGCACTCCGTATGTGACTAATTCGAATAGTAAGGGCGGCAATGGAGCAGGGGCTACGCCTAAGGGCTCGCAGCTGACCCCAGGTGCCCTGGGAAAGGGTCTTACTGTTTCGTCTGCTATGGTCCTTCTGTTCAAGTTTCTAGCATATACTCTTCCAATTCTTGGGTTCGTTACTCCAACAACCACATTGTTGTCCTAGACTAAATTCAAACCATAGTGGCTGGCTAGCAGATGTTAAGTTGGGCCGCTTCAAAGTCATCTGTATTGGTGTGGCAGTATTCGGCGTTGCGCATCTCATTTTGGTAATCGGAGCTATTCCAAGTGTTTTGCAAGCTGGTCATGGGATGGTACCGTTCATTATTGGGCTTTTACTTCTAGCATTGGGTGCTGGTAAGCTATATGTCTTCCTTATTACGTGAACCCTTGTGTTTTTTCAAGGTCTCATAAGTTCAAACTTCTCTACGACCAGGCTCCTGTCACTACAATACGCTGACTTTGTACATTAGGGCTATTCAAGAGTAATGTCTCGCCTATGCTCCTCGACCAGGATGCACAAAGGGGACTCGTCGTAAAAACTCTACCCAGCGGTGAGAGGGTGATATCCGATCCAGAAATTACGGCCCAGCGACTAGCTTTAGCTTTTTACGGTATGGTGAATGTCGGCGCCTTCTTCGGTCTTGCTACAACATATTCGGAAAAGCTAGTAGGGTTCTGGCTGGCTTATGGCTTACCAATGATTCTGTATCTCCTACTCCCAGTCCTCTTGTGGGTTCTAAACAAACGAGTGGTGAAATATCCCCCACAAGGTAGCGATCTTGGTCGATTTTTCCGCGTCATTGGTACAGCAATTAGACGAAATGGCTTTAAAGGCTTCGGACGAACAGGCTATTTAGATGCGGCTAAACCATCGCGTCTCGCTGCAGATGGGATCTCTGAGCTTAAAGGCAGAAATATTGACTGGAGCGACAACTTTGTCGAAGATGTCAAACGTTCTCTCGAAGCATGCACTATCTTTCTCTTTTTCCCTATTTACATCATGAATGATGGTGGTATTGGCAACATCACCACCTCGCAAGGATCCGCTATGGTCACTAATGGTGCTCCTAATGACCTCTTAAATAACTTCAACCCTCTTACCATTATTGTTGCCATCCCGCTTATTTCTTACGTCATTTATCCATTCCTACGCCGTCGCAATATTCACTTCGGTCCTATCAAGCGTATCACTTTCGGTTTCATCATCGCTGCTATCTCTTCTGCTATTGGGGCTATTACTCAATGGCGCATATACGAGACTGCACCCTGTGGTTACCATGCTACGGAATGTGCGGAGGCTGGTGAATCTGTTTCACCAATTAGCATCGTGAGTGCTTCTTTTCAGTTCCTTATGTTTAGAGCTCTTGTTCATTCAATGGAATGTTTGAAGAGCTTTAAAGGTATACTTTTCCGTTTGCTAATATTTCTCTCCTTTCCCTAGTGGTGGCAAATCCCACAATGGTCCCTCGGCGCCATTTCAGAATGTTTTTGCAATGTCACCGCCCTTGAACTCGCCTATGCCCGCGCTCCCGCCAATATGAAAGGTCTCGTAACCTCCATGTACCTCTTCTCCACCGCAATTAGCGCCGCCATTCAACAAGCTTGTACCGCGAGTCTCGCCGATCCATATCTAATCTGGCCATATGTCGCTCCAGCAGTCGCGGGAACCATCCTTACTATCTGGTTCTACTTCTTGTATAGAAATCTAGACAAGGATGAATATGTTAGAGGCGGTGTTGGTGAGGCCGAGGCAATCGAGCAGGAGCATCATAGTACCGCACCTTTGAGACGCAGGGAGAGTAATAGTGGCCGGAGTGGTAGTGGTGCGCATAAGTTTGAGGAGTCGAAGGTTTAGTTTAGATGCGGTTGATTGGGAGTTAGGGTGGGAAATACTTTTTCTCTCTTTGGGTAGCGGCTCTTGGATAATAAATGGGAAGTTGTGGGATGTTAGCTTTATCTTCATCAATGTTGCAATGGTCTGTATTGAAGGGTGGTATTCTCTCAGATCATAAGTGGAGACGAACATCAGGAGCTCAATTATCTTACTTTCACCACCACAATTCTTATGCCACCATACATCATAACATGTTGATCTGATTGTTTGTCATTATCATAAAATCGTGAGGTGATTGCGGTAATATGTATTTAGTCGATCAAATAGGGTTGTATTTCGTCTTAGTCATCTCGTGAAGGGGTTAGGGCATATACCGTCCTATACAATCTTAGTTTCGTCATCTACCCGACTTTATCGTTCTTGTCTTATTTATAGCTAGCCTCGTCTATCCCCATGTTCCTTTAGCCGGTCCAAATGTTTCACCAGGTGCAACCTTTCTTGCTATCGCTTTTCCTAGATAATCCTTAGTATTCGCAGGTGCTCTGTTGCCCCACCACTAGATATCATAATTAGCATTACGTTGCTTAGATACCCAAGCCCTCCTTTTCATCTCTCAGGTACAAGTCGCCCTGCCAGCCAGTATAGCTAGCCCGGGGAAGGGAATTGAGAAGAACTTACATCAGGAAACCCAGTTCCCGTCAAATTCAACGCTGCAATAATAACAATCGTACAAATCGCCAATCCAACGTCCAAACCCGCACTTGTAATATAATTATATCTCATCCACCACCCTTTATACCGATTCCTAATCAGCTTCTGGAAAATAAACCCATACATACACCAGCTAAGATAGCTCAATGGCGTCGCAGGAGGCAATTCGTTCGTCCCTCCAAAGAACAACGGCGCGTTGAGATATCTCACCGAGCTCTTTGGAAATGTTCTTGCTAGGAAATACAACACAAAAGGTAAGACGGCTCCGGCCAACCAGAAATATTGCAAGCCCCCGTAAATAGCTCCAGTGCTGAAAATGCGCCCGGGACCGATGAGACCGAATATGACTGACGCGTTGAAGAATACACGCCCGTTCGGACAGGTAAAATTGTTTTTCTGTCCGGATTGGCACACGCCGTCAATATTTTCAAACGCCCATTCGACGACGCCTACCTGTACGATGCATGTCCACACCGTGGCAACAATTTGCCCGGCAAAAACAGGACGTTGGGGGAGCTTGAGATAGTGAGCGAGTTTGAGGTCCGAGAGGAATGCATGTGCTTGATTCATTGTTATATAGCCATAAGTCTTGAAGAGCATCATTGCGACAGGTCGACCAGGCTGCATGTACCCAACGACGTACTCAGTGAAGACATTCAGACCCAGATGAATGTTTGTAGTTGCGTAGATGATACCGATAGGGATAGTCCAGACCAGGGAGATCAGCAGAGCGATGATCAGTGCCCACCAGGCGAGGTGAGTAGGGTAAGCGCAGACGGTGGCGAAGGCCATACCGAGCATGATAAGAAAGAAGGCGACGTACCACCAGCCCGGGACGGGCCTGTACTTACGCATCATCTTTGTGTGGTTGTCGTCGAGGGTGCCGCGGATGGCCCGAGCGAGGACCCAGATCTCTTGGCCGTGGAAGAGGATGGTGTGAAATATGACAGCTGTAATGGTCGCAAAGGAGAGGCCATAGCATAATCCGAATGTTGTGGATAAGAAGAGGGGCGAGTAGGCCTTTAAATGCACGAATCAGTACTTTGTTTGATTTACCAAGTCATGGCCCACTTCGAGACTTCGAGAAGCTGTCTTTCATACAAGCTTTGAGATCTCAATCTCAAAACTTGATGACCAGTATCCGAATATTCGAATTGTATTGAAACAACCAACATAATATCTTAATGCATCCCAAGAAAATATATTTTGAAACTGAAATGTGGAGTTGGTCCACGAAATTATATATCTCCTGGCGGATTTATATAACAAGAAAGAAACATTAGGGAGTATCAATCATACCTTATACTTCTCCAAATCTAAAGTAAATTCTGGCGTCAGAATCTTTGAAACATTGTAGTGCTTCCCCGTATTATCCCAGCTGTTTGAATCCGAAATAGGCAAATACGGCGCATACCAATGTCCACTGAAATGAATGCCCGCGGTTACAATCATGAACCAAAATACCGTTCCAATCGCCGTATTCGCAATCGCAAACCAGGGCGGGATCAAGGGCGAGTTAAGTCCATAGCCTATCAGGTAATTCAGTATACCATCTCTCTATGAACAGCCAGTATATACGTACCCGTAACCTGCGTCCAATCAAACGTAATCGGCAGAAGCGAGATACCCGTCCACCCTCCGAACAGCTGATTGATCACCACATTGTTTGGCTTAATCCATGTCACGAACGCAAACACACTCAGAAACTGTGCAATATATCCCGGGAACCAGTACCACACAAAAGAGCCGATGAACACGTAGAAGAAATACCTATACCTAGCAATGGACCATCCATTCGCCTTCGCTGGGTCCGTCTTACTATGGTCATGTAGCGCATAGATAAACGAAGTGTTAACTAATGTGGACGGCCAAATCATTGACGCCGGCTCCACAAGATACTTGCGCATCATTCCCGCAATGCCAAAGCCAACGCATTGTGTCGTAATCGCAAGCAGGATATTGAAACCCCATCCGAAATCCCGACCGTAAAAACCGCGTTGTGCGACGATAGTGTCAAGGAAGTAGCCGGAGCCTTGGCCAAATGCGGCATTGGCCATGATGACGATGAGGCCGTGTTCCTTGAAGTTGAATTTGCCGGGACTGAGGTTCCATCTCACGCCGAGAGTGGTGAATGTACGGTCTGGGAATATCATGGTCCAGCCTACACCGAGAGGGTAGGCGACCATCTGCACAACGATTGAGGAGATAGTCAGAGAGGGAGCACGGAGGGAGAAGAGAGAGTTGAGACCGGAGGCGAGGGTGTTGAGGAGGAGACCGATGACCCAAGCACGGATTGTGTTGCAGGGGAGGTCCTCGTCGTAGTTACGGACTGCTGCTCGGACCTGTATGCCTTAGTCTTGTGTCCCCAGGGGAGTACACTGGGTTTTAGAGCTCACTTCAGCATATGGTGAGTTCTCGAAGACCTCGTCATACACTCTCCCTTCTGCATTGGCATCACGTCTATTAATAGCATCGTCAATTTCTTCTAGCTGATCTTGGTCTAGATTTGGATCCCAACGGTGTGCTTTTTCGAAAGCTGTTAACTTGCGGTTCGCTTCAGCTTCTTCAACGTTATGGGCTGCAGATGTTGCATGGCCTTTTATTATTTCAACCTTTTCCGCCGCTTCAGAACCGCCGTATGGAGGCGCGATAGAATTGTTTGAAGGAGACATATCCGCTGGTCCAGTGGAATCTTTGAAAGCTAACCGCTTCAGTACATTCGACATGATGAATGAAGTCAATTCAAGCAGGATTGAGTCGAGATGCGTACGGGGTTGATATGAGGGAGGGTAGTATTTGTACCACCCCCTACTGTATCACTCTACCGTCTCACATCCCGAAACACAGCAATATGTCATGGGAGGAGGCGTTCAAACCGTTATACGATAACGATTAATATCACCAAAAACCGAAAGATATGGGTTATCCCCGCGGCCACTAATGCAAGCAACAAACGATACGCTGGGTGTAGCCGTTATAGGCAGGTAGTTCAGGCGGACCCTTGTCACAGACCAACTGCCATATCGTGGAACGCATCATTGATATGCCGTGTACCCGCAATCGGCCAATTGCATGAACGGTATTCCGATGATCCACTGAAACCCGCATGCTTGCAAACTGCTGCAAGATAAGAACTGTTATCTTGGCAACAACAAGACTCCTTGTTTAGACGATAAGACGGCTATACTAAGCCGGCTAAAGATGTGCCACGAAGCTTAAGACAATGACATGAAGAAGAAACGAGAGCCGTATCGAAAAGACAGTTCCTTTTGGATATGAACATCTAGTTTAGCCCATCTCGAGTTAGTCGGTTGCCACCTACCCTATCACAGCCCCCAATACGAATTTATACCTTATATCTAGAACTTGATATCGTGATATGAAATTCCGCACTCGTCGATGTCAATCAAATTAGTCAACACTGCATATATCAAGCTATCTGTTTCGCTCCCAACGCCCCGAAACGTCCTAGTACCATACCATCTATGAACGTGGCATATCCCGAACTCCTTCCGAAAACATACACGCTGTTTAAATAAACGCCACCCATCTCTCCGAGACAATTGTTCCTACATTGTAGACCGTTCATCACTTGTTACACTTCCGCAATACTGCCTCTCGGGCTATCCTGTCTTGAACCGTCTCCCGTACTACTTGTTTGTATGCTTGATCTCCTTCCAAGATGAGGCGCCGAGCTTGACACTGCTGCAAGATTCGATAACCTCATCGGCGTGGGACTCGAATCTCTTGCCAATATACCTGGGGGCAACCCTAGTGTTGGAATGTTTGAATCAAGTGGCAGTATTGGGTATGGACTTCTCAGAGCTGGTGGAGTAGCGTTAGGAGGGGTCGCCCTGTCATAGACTTCTCTATAGAAATGTTCTAATTGTAATGCATTATGGCAAAATGCCTCAAGCTCTGCTTTGATCGTCTCCGGTGTGGTGCTACTTGCAATTCGAGAGCCGCTTAGGCTCGCCCCCAGTACATCAGAAGTAGCTTTCAAAGCTGGAGAACTTGGGATCATGTGGGCCGCTCGTAGTATTGGCGATGCATATGGGCTGTTTGTGCTTGCAGCAATTCCGGGATTGTTTGCGATTGGACTTGGCCCCAACCGGGCACCCAAGTGGTCGTTTTTCATGAACCTATCCATGTCTCTGGCTGCTGCTGTCCTATTGTTATAGAGTCGATTCGCCAATAACAAGAAATTACCCTCGTCAGTGATCTGAGTAAGAAGAACCCCTGATCGGTGGATATATTGAGTATACGTGTAGTCCGGTCGTCCCCATGAATAAGTCACATCCACATTGCTAGGGAAATTCTTCGCGGCTTCGATATCCAGAACAAAATTGAATTTCTTCATAATTGCTTTTTGGTAGTAATGTCTACTGGCATGTGTCATTTGTACTTGTGGCGTGAAAGAATTTACATCAAAGTATGTTCTTGGCTGCTGATCTGGTGGCTGGACAGCTAACTCAATCAAGTAAGGGCTCCTGAATGGATGAACAGAGGTTATAGAACAGGCTTCACGGATGGGTGCTTCAACAAGTCTGAGACCATAGCGTTCCGCAGTGGTAGCCCATGTGTCGATTGCATCTTCAATAAGCTTGGCCGTAACATTGAGCCAATCAATTCGAATATGATAACAGTTGTCTGGATTGTGGAGGCGATCATAGTGAAGATTAATTCGTTCGGGACGATATGAACGCTTTCTATGATCGACGTCGTACTTCATAACTTTACTCAGTTCAACCTTCGGTCGCTTCCCCCCAGTCGTAGTTGGTGTAGGAATCCCCGACTCGGTCGAGCTATCGTCCTGAGTAGAGCTAGAACGTGATCTTACTGGCCGCGGAGAATCCTTCGGTATAGCTTCTGACATTGGGGTTGATGGCACGGAATTCTCGCGTCGTCGTGAGCCGAACCAACCACTACGACTATCCGGCCTTTGCTTGGCGAAGTCTCCGGTCATCTGATAAAAGTACTGTCCGTCTCGGAATGGATGACGCTTCTCAACATGAACGAAAATGCCAGTGTCTTTGCCACTATCTTTCTCCCTATGTCGTTGCTCATCTCTAACCATCAACATATTACCAAGTTCAACTGCCTCGTCACGATCCTCGATATCCTCAAAGTTTTCAAGCAACCAAGTCGTCATGTCCGAGCCAATGAAACAATTGTAATGCAATCGAAAATGCCATCTTCTATTTTGCATACGAACACCTCCCTTCTCAACTGGAGCTTGGATAGCCTCTGCTAATGCAGCAATATCAAGCTTGGACTTTCGAAAACGTTGTGTCTCCAGTAATTGACTTCGTTTGCTTGCAGTCTCGCTGCTTTCGACGAGAGGTAAAGTCTCTAGCTCGGCCGAAACAACAACAGAAGGATCTTCCGTTTTGTAAACAATATCTAACGGATTTGTGTCTTTATTTTTGTGTGAAGGAAGAGTTTGGAATCGTCTTTCCGAAGGTGGAACATATCTGTAGCGTTGCCACATTTGAGTGAGTTTTCTGATCCCTTCAAGTCGAATCTCTTCTTCGTTGTCCTCTCCCCTACGCCGCTGAGTCTGTGATGGCCGCTGCACTGGTATAAGAACGAATCGTGTACGCCAAAACCTAAGATGTTCTGTCATCTCGTCTTCAAAGCCAGCGATAAAAGAGTCCACGAAGTTCCAATTGTATTCGTACTTTGCTCTTCCTAGTGTCATTTTGCGGGACTCGTATTTCTCAGCCAAAGTTGTCCGTATCGCGGGATAATATCCAGATGGATTGAGTGATTGGGAGCTCGAAGGAGTTAAAGCTGTCGGTTTTCGCACGAACATGTTTACTTCGATTTCTGTACCATTTACGCAAGATAGCTGATGAATGATATTGCCCATTGACATAAAGACACTTGCTCCATCTTCAGCAATACGATCCCGGTCAAACACGTTTGCAATTTTTAGCGACTTTTGGCCAAATGCCTCTGCAACGGCAGGGCCAATGACAATCTGAAATCCCTGGGAGAGCCGCAAACTGATCAACTCCCTTAGAAAGTCTTCTCTCGTCTTGGGAACCTCGCTCAGCTCATCTTCAGTATTCTGCGAAATATTGTAAGGCTTCTGCTGATACTCGGTATCGAGTTGTTGTTTCGTAGGGAATGATTCCGTTGTCAACGGAACAGATGCCGGGGAGCAAAGTGATTTCCATTTCATCGTCTTGGTAAGGATGGGTTTTGGGAAAACATGCTGCCATCGCCTATAAACGCTTTTCCCCATTGCATCACTCTCGGATGGGTTTGAAGGGTTTAGTACGCTTAGCCATGGTGACAAGGCAGTGGTAGGAGAGAGTGTTGCTGGTAATTCGGGTACAGCCTCAGCAAGAAGTTTAGAGTTGAAGACTTTTTGGTTGTCGTTTGTTCTGAAAAGTAGTAAACTAGAATAATCATCCTGTTTATTATGCCCTCCTTCATACAAGGACCCTAGGACTGATCTCGATTTGAACTGGTTAGTAGAGTCTAGAGACTGCAAGGCGCTTTTGATGGTCATTGGTCGTACTGAAGGGCTTTTCTCCATCTCGACGGGTTCAATAATACGCTTACTCTCCATGGAACTCGTTTCTGAGCGGAGCTTTGGTCTCTCGCTTTGCGATGACAGTGGCCGATCCTGTTGACCTGAACTGGAGAGCAAATGGTTTGCCATACTAAGAGAATTATTCTTCTTAGCTTCAGATGCTTTCAGTGCGTTGGAGACAGGCATTGCGGCACTTGCATTCTCGGTGTGAATTTCTGCTGCGACAGCTTTGGGGGCAGCAATGCCAAACCCATGCTTCCCAAGACTGATTTGACGATTCATTTTCGCTGGCCTTGCGGGTGATGTCTTTGGCGCAGTCATTGTGCTGCTGATGCTACCTTTGCGTGGCAGAACTGGATCTTCAATCCTTTGGAAATTCTTACTTTTAATATTCTTCGATCCAGTAAGCAAGCTCATAGCTTTGGGAGTGATACTGTCCTCACTGAATGATGTACCAAAGATCTTGGTGTCCTCAGCAAGAACCTTTTTCACAGCTTCTTCGCTTCCTGGCTTGAAGCTGGGCTTCATTTTTGTCTGGGAGGTAGCGAATGTATCTTTGATCTCAGAGTGTGCCACATCATAAGCATCCAGAGCCTTGAAGAATTTCCTCTCGTTAAGAGATGCATGCCGGTCAGCCAAGGGCTTAGAGGGTCCATGAACGAATTCTACAAGTGCAGATACCAATTTTGCACGATCCCACGTGTCTTTGAAGGAATTCTTTATGGAGTTACCAGTACCGTTGTGATCCATGAGCATCTGAGGAAAGAGCGTATCTTGTTGCAAAGGCATGACGGCAATTTCGGTCATTACATTTTCCATAACACTAGCCATTTCTAGTTCGTACATTTTGCAGCGAATGGCGAAATCACTAGATGATTCTGCTACTCTTTTCTTGAATAGCTTTGAATCGACCGAAGGAAGGGTAGCAAGAAGGTCCTGTGATGCTCCCGTCCAGAACGAGACATCGATCCAATGTGGAATCGCGTAGCTCCACTCGGTTGGAGGGGTTCGTGTGGTGAAAGAGCCACTCCGTGGGGCTCGATCACGAGGTTTAGGCGGAGAAAGAGAGTCAGTCATGGAGGAATAACTCCCGAAAATAGGGGCATGTTGGCGTGGGGTGCTATCCTCGCTACGAAGAGCCTTGAAGTGCAGGGCCTCTTGAAATTCTGCATACTTGGGATTCCTGTAGCGAAATAGCGGAACGGAGTGTAATGGCATTTTTGGAAGGCAAACAAGGTCAATACCAATTCCATTACCAATCAGACTTTCCGTTGTTCTCCTCAGGGTTTCATAATCCACTTCGAAAAGTCCTGCACAAGGGGTAACGACAACGATAGAGATACCGGTTCTGACTAAGTCGCGATCAATGTAGTCATGGGCAAATTGAGTTGAAGCGAGATCAATTGCTTCTAGGACATTTCCGTGCATCGCGAGTGATGGTTCGGCCTCCATCCTAGTACCTAAAGTGCTTCCACTGGTTGTAGAATCGGGCGGGCTCATCGAATTCACGAGCTCGATCCTATGCATAGATATGTCCTTGCGGAAGAATTTGAATTCGCGCTTTAATTGGTATAGAATCGTTGTCCACTCGCCACTGGCCATTTCGCTTACCACAACTCGATAGAAATCTTTGTATGGTTTCTTGTTACCATCAGCCTGTACGCCGGTGTGATAAGCACTGTCATGGGAAGCTGCAGCCAATTCCGATGCTAACCCAGTATCGTATTCGACTCTGGTGAATAGTACGATGCTAACTAGGTGTTTCACCTTAAGCTGAGCCCATTTCTTAAACAAGGCTGGGAGAAAGCCATTGACCACTTTGTTGAACATGATCTCCCCGGAGCCCTCAGAGTCAAAATCCCACATCTCTCTCGACATCTGAATGAAAAGCACGTAGCGCGCCGATTCACTTCGAAATACTGGTTTCGTAGTCGTTGAGAAGAATGCCGATTGAACTTTTCGACCATCAACATATACGGAAGTGACCTGTGCTTTTATACTACCCATGAACAATATTTTTTGACCTTTGTAGACAGCTTTGTTGACCATCTCACCTACTGTCAACCTCCACATATCTGATCGTGCGAGATACTCATCTTTGAAGGACATTTCAACATGAGACGCGGAGGTAGCAACTGGATCCACCTCGACTTCTTGTTAGCGGTTAACATTGAGAACAGATAGATCAAGACTCACTGTGCTCAAGAAAACATTTGAACGATGCTTCAAGTTGAATACATCAGCAATGTGTTTGGCAACGGATACTTCGAGAGACGGATGCTTAAGCTTTAACTCCTTTGGCATGTCCCTCACTAGGAAGAGGTATCGTTTTCCAAGTCCCACATCATGTGTGGTATTTCTGAGACGCTGTGCTCGACCAAATTGACTCCATCCATTCCTTTCGAAATGTGCAGAAGACGAAAGTCCGTCGAGGTCTTTCTTGGGTGCCTTTTCCTGGAAATCGCGAAGGCCGGAATCTGCCTTGAGAGCCACGATTGCCATGAGCTCGCCAACTTTCACATCCGGAAACAACTCCAGGTTCAGAACCACATCTTCCTTCGAGAAGACTTCATCATGCACCCATAGATTACATCTCCTTTCAACCGGCATTTTCAGTGGCGTAGGATCACGCTGAATTGTGCCGGTGCTCGAATTCGGTGTGACAGGCCGACTTGTGAAAGCGGTTCCTACTTCTGAGCTTCCGTTGCTTACTTGACGTAAGTGTGAGACTCGTTGGGTACCGCGTCGCGGGGCAGATGGTAAAAGGGTCGACATTGTAAGACATTAGTAGATTGGCTAAGTGACAGCCAGCAGGAATTTGTCACTTATATATCATGATTGGTAGGTAGCTTTGGAGCGTGTATTGGAGATGTAGTATTTATATCCATCAGGGTACCGTCATCGAAGGCTCAGCTACCTCGAGCAGTTCGCAGAAACTAGCCAACTCTGTGGCTGGATTCGCTGCGAGCACAGCCACAATAGCTTTCTAGTGCTTTTCGGTGAATACTTTCTCCGGTTATCAAAGTCTTGATAAGAAAATTGTCTGTGAAGAGACTGGGGAGCTCTAAAAAACGAATCTCGAATGCAGACAGAACCAAATTGTGACCATACAGATTTGAAAATGGGGAAAAGAAATGCGGAAGTCATTGAAGATAGCGATCAGGCATATCAGAAACGCCAAAGAATCTCCAATGGCACCAAGACTGCTTCTACCTCCGTTGTCATTCAATCAGCAACCCAATTGAAGCAGCTATTAGCTTTTGACCAAGATGCTGGCCGCTCAAGACATGGTAAGAACTGTAATTTTACTTTCATAAGTATTCGAACTCATAATCCTCTTAGGTATACAATCGTTCAAGGCTTTCATTGATGCCTGCGCCCAGTCACCCACGGGTCTTCAAGCCAACATCCTACAAGAATACCTCGAGTCTCAGAAGCCTGGTGAAGAAGACGACAAGTCTGCTGTATACTTATCGGATATCATACAAACTTGGAGTTTTGCATCGCAAGCCAACGACGAATCTCTTCTTTCCGCCGTACCTGCAGTACTTGCAAGACTTCTTCATACCTTGTCTCGTAAACTCGAGTTTACAGAGTATGGATTAAGATTGGGAAGAACCTTACTTCAGCGACGTCAACTAGAACTTATTGCAAGAAGCCTGTCATCAAACAAGAGCAAAGAATATATCATTTCACCTGTGCTACGACTTTTACGAGAATTATCGACCTACGACGGCGGGACCTTGGCTAAAAATGTGTTTCGAGCAAGAGACTATACGTTCAAAGGTTTGGCGCGGAATCTGGGTCTGCGGTACACAGGTGACTCGGTAGAAGATCGTAGCAAGCCATCAGTACGGACAAATGCTCTGCGATTTGTTTTATCAATGGTGCAGCTACTACCGACTGACGAGAAAAGAGAATTGTTGAATCAGAAAGATGTTGTGATGGCTCTAACAAAGGACATTAAAGACGACCCTGCATTTTTGATTCGAGAAGCTCTTGAGGAGTTGAAAAACAGTGTACTTCGAAATGACGCATTACCTAGGGACTCCAAGTCGAAGATTATTAACCTAACTTCTCTCAGTCGAATAGCAGCACTATATGGATATGTTCAAATGGATGAGGAAGAACCCAAAGGACAGCCCCCAATTAACGAGATCACTCATGAGTTCCTTCTATTGGCATGCACATCTCCAAGTCTGGGAGCTTTGAATCGTCAAAATGGATTCTACCCTCGAGGCGTGGATGCAGACGAGATTCAAGGTGCCGATACGGAACTTGACAGTATTGACCTTGGACTGGATAGTATTGAATGGATGGACAAGTTTACTGAGAAGGTGCCAGTACGAAACACAATTCTTTCTGTTTTTGGTCAGAGCCTACGGCCGTGGTCGAGCTTGCAGCAAGCCGAACTATTGTTGTTAATCTTCAAATCCGCTCCGGAGCTTGTTGCGGACTACTTTATCACCAAGAAATCATTCTCGCTTGACCCGAAACTAACGGCGACGTGGATTGGATATTCGGCGTTCGTATTTTCCACCGTACAATTACCCATTCCGCAGTACTTTGGCCACCAGGAACGATACGCACGACTGCCGCCACCATCATCTATAGTTATTGAAAGTATACTGCCTCAGCCTTTGACTCAGAAGGTCTTCACTCGTTCCCTGAAAGACCAGCCACATAATCTGATCTCGTTCTTTGCGATCCGAATTCTCTCTGTTGCGTTCAGTAAAATGCAACAAGTCCTCAAGATGTATCAAGAAGCCTCGGCCGCTTCCTCTTCAATTTGGACACAGGCTGCTGAAAGACTGTTGGACGAATTCTGTCAACGCGTTCCATCCATCAAAGACGTCATTTTCGCGTATCGCGAGTTATCAAACACAGATTTGATGCAACGCGAAGCCGTCACGAAGCTGCTAGTTCTTTATTACGAAGTCACCCCACGAATTGCCTTGGATGCTAAGTTCGATGTATCGGACACTCTGACGCAGACCTTGCAAGCCGTTGAGAGAGCCGATTTATCAACAGAAGACCGTGCTTTCCGGATCTTAGAATTGGAAAATCTGTTTCATTTTGCACATTTTTCTCCTGGAATGCGATGGTTCTCGAAAGTAGAAGTTTTGGGAATTTCTCCTTTCATGGCTATGCTCAAATTGTCTGCTGAAGCTCCTTCCGGTATACCGCTCCTTAAGTTGCAATCAGTTCTCGAATCCGTCGTAAAAGAAAATCAGATATTTCAGACACAGAGCATAGTCTCTGCTCTTGAAATGTTCATCCTCAGGCTCAAATCTATTCAAAGATCTGAGCACGAGAGAGATATCTATATTTTCCTTGATGACTGCATCTCGAGGTGTGCCACTACTCCGATTAAGTATATATTTTCGCTAGAAGAAATGATCGCAAAAGTTCGAGAGGGAGAGGACGAGCAACCTATTGTAAGCTTGCTTGTCCCTGCAATCGCCGAGCAATGGCCGTTCTTGATCAAGTCCGAAAATGGATGCGTTGATGCAGCGGCTGAGTTCATTGCTCGATACTTTGCTGCTTCAATGAAGATCGGTGAGAATAAAAAGATTCTGAAGCTGATCACAAAATCTATGGCTGGTGAAACACCAGAAGGAAGTCGAACTCGAAAGATCATTGAAAAATCCCGAAAGCTGTTAGATGAGATTGAGATACCTGAACCGAAACTCGTCGCTACTCCAAGCCCCATTTCGGAAGACGCAGTAGATGGCCCCTCTGAAATCGAGCAAAGCGAAGTGAACGCGACCATGTTAGAGGAGTCACCGAAAGAAGATCATAACGCTCTGGTGAAGTGGACGGCCAAGGAAATTGATGAAGTGATTGAGGGTGGCCACGCTGTGGCGTTGATCATGCTTTTGTCATCGGAACATTTCAGTATTCGTAAAGAAGCACTGACAAACTTGTCCAAAGTTGCGGCCAAACTCAAAGAATCTTCATATGAAGAAAAGGACCAAATCTGGTTGCTTCTCTGCGAGCTCGTAGAGACGTCAAAACCAGTCATTGACACCGGACCACTCCCCACTCTCATATCCTCGTTCGCCTCGCATGCTATAGCTGTGTTATGCGATCCTCTCCATTACCTCTATCCTAAGATCAATAAATTTCTTTCGCAAGGCCCAAGTTGGGAAGTAGATAAGATACCCTTGGTACACAAGATTCTCGATGAATCGCCCAGTTTGGATGATCAGCATTATTCAGAAATGTCTTGGTTATTGGACTATATGCTTGTTGGACTTCGGACCTCCAGAGACATGGACATATTTCGCAAACGAAGAGTGTTTGAGAAACTCCTGTCATTGTACAACAGCCCGTATCTGAAGGAAGGTTTGCGAGGCAAAATTCTAAAACTCTTATTTAGAGCAACAACAATTGAAGGAGGTAGCACAACGCTCATTACACGATTCAGTGGTATGACTTGGCTAGAGGCGCAAATTGCTTTAGGAGGAGGTACTCCTTTGAAGGTATTGATGCAGAGAATAATGGACTCAAGTGATAAAAGCAGAGTCGAAGGCTGGAAAAGCGGAGCCAAGATGCAGAAGTCGGAAAAGTGATCCAGTAGATAGGTTTCTCATCCGAGTAATTAGTTCGTGATTCAAGATACCCTGGATATGAAAATAAAACCGAATATCAACACAGAGTTCGTGACAGGTGACAGCGAAAGACCGCAACAGCCATGGGCACAGCGAGTCCAAGTACATAATTAGGTGATTGAAAAGCTACCTGTCCTAGCTCGCAACAATCGACAACCCGAATTCATAAGATATGTTGGGCTCACTTTTATATGTGGTGCACGCTCCAGCCTGAACCTCACCTCACCGTCTGTTCCTGCTGTGCACCCCGTAGCTGAGCGGGGATTATAGTTGCGAGTCAAGGTGCCGGTGCATTTAATGTTCAAATTCACTAAAAGCAGAATATGGATGAACGACTCGGTCTAGATGTGCACCCAAAGAAAATTCCCGTTCAAATTGCTTACTCGCAGAGCTATTCATCGAGGGGATATGTTGACAATCCAGCTTTGTTAGGTGCGAGGGTGCGCGGTTATCGTTTAGCATAGGACAGACAATCAGCTTCGACGCTAATGCAAACGCAACAAGCGGATCTTCAAACTGCGACCACTTACTATTGTACAATTACCATATCACTGTATCAACAACAAACAATAAGACCCAGCCAACATCCTGCAATATCCAATACAGCAAACCTCATTCTCCGAAACTGAACAAAAGAACGAAGTTACCTACCTATACAGTGAGAGACGAGATTCACCGAACTCGAACGAATTACACTCTTGAACCCCTCTTTGACAACCACACGATCAATAGAGGGCGCATTCTGCGCAGGGCCTGTCTTTCTAAAGACTTGCCATTAAGTATCAATCAAGGGCGCTACTCTTTCCTATCTCTTGGTTGCTACTTACAGAGAGTACCATTTCTTGAACGTTCCCTCCCCACTACCCGACTGGTTGGACAATCCAACTTTCAACTTCCCAACCAACCTCGGAGAACACACTTCTCCAAAGAGGGCTCCCACTCCTCTCGAGTTTCTACCCTACCATTATACGACGAGATTACAACTGCAAGCCTACAAGCCAGCCCAGGGCTTCAAAGCATCCTTGATCGGTTCCATGAGCGTTGAAGAGCTTTAGCGATTTAGCAACATATCAAGATGGGGGCTCTTAAATACACAGCGGGGGAGCTTATATACCTTAAAGAGTCACCATTATGTATAAAGCCTCCCAGCTTACCACCCGCAGAGCAATGGATGGGGTAGGTTAGCTTGCAATTTGCAATGTTGGTGGTACTGACATATCCTTAGGGCAGCACCAGAAGCGAATCGCAACACATCCGCAAGATTGCCTGTTGACAGGACGAAGGATCACGATGCTAATCCTCTCCTCGATCATGCAAATAGAAGACCACGGCCAGAGAAACACATGTCACGGAACAGCGCAAGTATGGCTCAGTACCTAATCATTTCACGAATACATATGCTAATACTCTGAAAAGACCCCGAAGATATCATCCTAGGCCCTCCTAAAACCGCCTTTATTTCGTCTCGCAACTCAATCAAAACAGTCGAGTCACCAGATCGACCACCTCTTCGTGAAAGCGATTCGCGAGACCGATTTAGCTTCAGAGGCAAGACTAGTGATGCAGACGACAGACCCCGAAGGGATACTTTACGACCTAAGCGCGGTGATGGAGACGATAGTGAAGGTTGGAGTACTGTGAAGCCCCGAAAGAGCTTTGGGACTGAAGGCGCCGAACGTTTTAATGGTCGTATGGGCGGAGAGAGACATCGCGAGGATAGAAGATTCAAGGATCGAGAAGAGCGTGATACAAAGGAACGACCAAGAGGATTCGATACGTTCTCCCGCGATAAAGAAAAAGAGCCAGACCAGGAGAATGCTCGAAGAAATGGGAATGGCCGTGGAAGAAACGAGCCTTCATGGTTCAGAGATAGCAATGACGGTCCGCCAACTCCTCGAGACCGCAATAGCAACGGCGACAGACAGACCGATCGTAGCAGAGGTTGGCGAGAAAAGGATCCAGATGATCGTGGGGATCGAGGCGACAGAGGCGATCGCCGTTGGGATAGAGACAGAGATCAACGGCAGGAGCGTGATCCAGAATGGATGGATGAACCTCTTGAAGAGAAGGGCCAAACACATACACAAGAAGATTTCCAGAAATGGAAAGAATTGATGCAAGGCAAAGACAAACCAGCTGTTAGCAAATCATCAGTGGAGGACGTACCACCCTCCAAGGTTGATGAGTTACCCTCATTCTTCGCCACACAAAAGCCGAAGCCGTCTGCACCGCCTATTGATACTGGCCCAGATAGATTTTTCGGCATGTGGGCTACACCAAAAGACGAAGGTGGACTCACTCCAGCCCTCGAATTATCTAAGGAAGCCAGTTCCAAATCTGCTATACCTGCTGGAAAGTCCTCCAGATTTACTTCATTCTTTAGTCAAGATGATACCTCTCGCAAAGTTGAGCCTCAAACTGCTATACCAGGACCAACATCCAATGGCCTTGAGAGTTTACTATCAAACAACACCAGCAACAACAATCAAGCTTCGGCTGAAAAGGAAGCATTCCAAGCACTGTTGCAGAAACTTCAACGACAAAGCATGGGTTCTACACCCCCAGCAAATCCTTCAATGCAGCCCAAACCGCCTGCCCAAGAACAACAGCCGAGCACACCTTTTGAAGGGCCTGAGCCTTTCCAACAGTATCGTCCTGAGCGCCAAGACGAACTCCGCTCAGCCACCCGCTCACAACCTCAGAATCTACAAGATCTTCTCAACCAGCGACAATCTACTGGTAGTCAGCCAACTTTACGTCCAGAACAGATGTTACAGGACTTAGTCGGGCAACGTCAGAATGCCTTCAGCCAGACTCCTCTTAGGCCTGATCAACCACAGCGCGCTACTAGCAATACCGAATTTCTCATGAATCTCATGCAAAGCGCAAAAGTTGCCCCAGATCCACAAAGAACAGAACAAGTTCTCCTTGGTCTCCCACCAAAGCAACAAATGAACAGGCAGCTTGAACAGCATATGCTCGAACGTGAGCAACACCTCCAACGTGAAGCGGCTGCTCAACGTGATCGCAGCGCCACCCAGCGCCGTCCTCCTGGATTCTTCGACGAACCCTCATCCGGTCCCTTCCGTCCCGGTCCAGGCGGACCTCCGCAACATGAAAACTCCCGTAACCCTCCCCAACCCACTCAAATCCTACAACGTCCTCCGCCACCAGGTCTCGAACAACTCCAACAAGGCTGGCCAGGTCAAGGACCTCCTCCTCCATCTCAACTCCCTCCACCGCAACAACTGCGCCATATTGCTCCACCGCCGGGTCTTGCTGGTGGTGGTGGTGCGCCCCGCGGCTTGCCACCTATGCCGCAACAGATGTTCCCATCAGGGTTCCCGATGGGTGCACCGAATTTTCCACCACCCGATTTGGTAGGTGGGCCTCCGAGAATGCCACCAGGGTATTTCAATGCGCCGCCACCAGGGTTTCCACCACCAGGCATGAGTCCGTTTTCTGCTGGGCCTGAAGGGCTGGCTTTCCCATTTGATGGGAGGGGTGGGCCCTTGCCAGGACAGGGAGGGTTTAGACGTTAAGATGTGGTATGGACTAGAGTTAGTTGGGCTGTGATGTGGGTAGTGCGAGGGGATGGGAGGAGCAGGGTGGTAGCGGTGAGGAAGTTGGAAAGATTGGATGAATATGATGATGGAGGATCAAAAAAGGAAATATATGGATTTTACTGTAGGTATACAATGGTTGATGATGCACGCAGCTATCTATCTTGCATTTACTTGCTTTTACCATACTTTTACGTACAATCATATTTGCAGAAAATGAATTGATGGATGGATGGATGAAAAGGGATGGGCGGAAGAAGGAAAGGGGAGGAAAAGGGGATGGGATCCGTAGCGAAACGAAAGCAAAGGAAGTGCGTTAATTGAATTTTCCTCGTTCGCTTTGATATGGTGCTGTGTAGTGTGTGTTCCGTGCGCCATGCTCTGTGTTTCCGTGCTTGTGTGATGGTTTGGAAATAGTTGGGTTGATGTTATGGATAGAGGAAAGTATTGCTGGCCGGCCCGTATGCTAGAATGAGGCACAGAGAAAGAGAGGAGATGGAAGAGGAAGAGTGAATAATGATGATGATGATGATGATTATGATGGTTAAGGGAGCATGAAATATGATTATTGATGCACTGACGGACGGACGGATTTGATGGATAGATAAATAGATAGGTGACGAAATCAAACGAAGGAATCACTGAAGAAATGAAATGTGTGTGTGATTGTGCTGGAAAAGGAGAATATATATATATATATATATATATGTGCATGTAGGGACGCAATGTAGAGAGAGGAGTTGCAGTATCCAAGTAAACATTGCTGTGCTGTGCTTTGCTGCACCATATCATTTCGATGCGTGCATGAGGGAAGCAACTTGAACTCATTCAATTCCATTACCACATCCGCTGTTTTTCCTCCATTGCTCTGCTCTGCTCTGTTCCGTTCTGTACTGTTCTACATCTCTCTTGCGTCCTAAGCCATCCTGCTGCTATACCACACGCATATCCTCATCCCACAACTTTGTCATCTGTGCCGTAAAATAAACTATACTACACCACACTTCCATGCGAAGCACTGCTCTTCCAGTCTCCTCTTTTCCGCGGCCCCAATATACAACTGTCTTCTCCTCTTCTGTCATTCATCCACATTTGCTTAATCTCACCTTCCCCGGGTTTTCAGCAAGTTTCTGGGTTTGCATATAACCGCGTGCTATGCAATCGAATATCTCCATCTTCTCTCCACCCAAAAATCCGAGCTCGCTTCCGACATCTCAACCCAAATACTAAGAAACTCTCTTTACGCATCACTCGCTCATTTTTTACTCTTAAAGAACCCTCTCTTTTTCTTCTTCTCCTTCTCCCCATCGTCATGCTTACCCTTCTTCTCTAGCTTCCCCGTATAATGATCCTGCGCTGATGGCGCACTTGGTCCACCCCCATTCAGATTCATACTCGCCATGCCCGCAGTCAACGGCCTTTCATCCATCCCTTGCGGATTCATCATTGATGCCGCCGGCCCCGGATTTCTCGGCGGGCCTGCCGGATGTCCCGGTAGTCCTAGACCAGGCTGTGGCGCTCGAGGGACAGGTGCTGGCGCTGGCGGGGGATCATTTGCTTTGAAGAGATAGGCGGGTGCTTTTGGTTTTGGGCGGTCGATAGGGAGATCTAGACGTCTTCGATCGGCTGTGAGGTCGCCTACTTGTCGGAGGAATAGGGATGGGGTAAGCATGTGGGATGTGGCGAGGAAGACATCTTTGTTGTGGTTTCGGGAGGTTTCGTAACAAGTGCGAGCTTCGGAGTAAGTGGCGCCGCCGGCCATAAATACGATAATTCGTTGCATATTGTCTGGAGTAGTCGAGCGACCACGTGCCCAGGTGGGTTTTGCACTGCGGAGGGAGGCTTGTGAGTGTAGCGCATATTCTTCAGCTGGATCGTTCGGAGGCTTGGTGTAAGGGAAGGTAGAGAGGTCGAGGCTGCCTCTGGTGAGTTCTTCGAGCATGCGTTGCACGTTAGTCTCATAGCGGGATAGACCCAATTCTTCATTTATAACAGTGGGCGGAGGTTTAGCTGGGAAAAGCGGCGTTAAAGCGGTTTTGGGATCTTTGAGCTTTTTGGTGACATGCACACCAAGAAGTTCGAGGTTGATGATTTGCTCGAGCTCGGAAAGTGGAAGACCAGAATGGTGGAGGAGTCGTTCAATATCCTCCATTATCAGCCCGTCTCGGAACATGATATAAAGTACAATAAGTCGCAATCTTTCCTGGGGGCCGACTTGGGGCGTATCCAGTAATCGAATCACTTGCTCACCCATGTTCTTCGCTTTCCGGTAATCTTCATCGAGTCCCGTGGCCATAGTTTGCTCCGCAAGGGCAACGTTCGGTAATTCGCGTTGCTGGAATATATTCATACATTCTTGTGCCATATTCAAATGTAATGAGTATGCTTCCTTCATCTCTTGAAATTGTGGTAATCCTGCCAACATATCCTTGATTTGATTGATACTGACATTTTCCGCATCTTGATTGGCGAAATGCGGATTATCTGCGATGAACTTCTTGAAATCATTCATCAATTTTTCGATTGTCTTGCTCATATGTTGATGTCTATTTTCCACCCATATCTTGTCCTTCTCCCCTATTTCCATTTCTTTCTCTTCTTGTTGTGGTGTTCCTTCGTTCAAAATAGCTCTGTATGTAACTTTTTCATGGTCTTTGATTTGCAAAAGATCATGTGCCATTGCCTGGTAAGTAAACTCGTGCAGTATAGGTGCGAACATGTCCATTGATCTGTCCGTAATGAGGAGGACACCTTGAGGCCGGGCGGATTGTGGTGGGAAGTTTGGGTTCCATTGTGTATAAGCGTCGAGTTCTTCTTGAACGAATCGCGCCAGGTGAGAACACAGAACAGCTGCTTCGTGGGTGGGATTTTTAGGTCTGTAGTATCGAATCTTAGGTGATTCTCCTAGAGAGACGCATATACCCGTTATCTATGCCCCCAAGTCAGTTACCATCCTAACCCCCCACAGCCAACAGGAAGCCTTCCTACCTTTTGTGCCAGAAGTTGCATGTGGTCGCGGACCAAGCCATTGCACGCTGGATGATATAAAATAGGAAAACTCCAAGGATCTCGGAACGTTATTAAGTGCGACTCGCGGGGGTAGTAATCTATCGAGAGTGTTTCGAAGCCAGCCAATTGTTCTTGAGCTTGTCTCGAGGAGTCAATGCGCCGGCGCATCTGAGGGTCGAGAAGAGCCACCCATACAAGATACGATTTTCGATATCGGTGGCGTTCGAAATCTGCCAACAAACAATCCACAACGTGTGGTAGTGGCGAGAGAAAGTATATGGCATCCATGCCCTGGTTCATCTCCCTCCTACTTTCCAGCGTTTCGACATCTTAAATTCGTTTTAGTATATTCTTTCAAAGCTTTCCCAGCCTGACCAAAGTAGACATACTGGCAATATTCTCGTTCAGGATATCATCCTCCTTAAGGACACTGAATATGATCTTCTTCGTCGCTTCGTCGATGACCAGCACCTTCCACTACACGTTTCTCAGCAAATATTTGATCGCAGGTAGGATAGAACATACGTCGCCTCGAGTGATAGTTTTGATTGTGTCCAGAATGACTGTGATGTATGTAAGTTGGGGGAATGGTCCCAGAACCTGGGTAATTCCAGCTTACTCTGGCGTTGTTCTTCAATAGCAGACACCCCCATGATGGGCGGTGTATGATGGTTGCTTTGTGGTTATTGCGATATAATTTTCCGAATCGCAAGCAAAAGAATACAACTAATTCGCAGGTCTTCTTCAAATCCAAAGAGTAACTCTGAGAAGGCTTGTTGAGGAATCTGGTAGGTGAGTTTGGATTGAGAGAAACTCGGAGTTCTTGGCGGGGTGGGTTGGAAACATGAAGGCTGTTTCTGATCGGCCGCTAGTGTTCAGGACGATTGACCGCAGCAGATCGGCGTTTGTTCGTTTGTTCGTGTGAATCCTTTTTAACACAATTCAATGCGAGAATGCTTTGGTAGTGGGGAAGCACTGAGTCTGAGTGTAGTTATGCAAAGCAATATTCATTCTCTGTTCCCGTCGCTGTTCCCATCGCTGTTCCCATCGCTGCATCATCAGGGTCCGTTCAAGCACCCCTCCACCCACAAGTGCCACAAGTGGTGTGGAATCCCAGGCAATTTGGAAAGGCCAGACAAGACCGAGATGATGAATGCATCATATTGAGCTTGCCGCGCAAGTCGATCCCCTTGAATCTATACTGTTGGGGAACGGAATCTCAATTTTTGCGTGCTCCCTCTAGTCTATTCCTACTCAGCCGCAGGGCAGCGCGACGACAGCTATTAGCATCAGCCATTCTCATTTGTTCGCAATATGAGTACTGCAACATGACTTTCGGTATAAACATTGAGTGGCATTCGCACTATATTTTTGATGGGAAGTCATATCAAATGTGGATATCTGCCTTTGTCGCACTCGAGTTTCTCAATCAACTTCTCCACCCCCTTCCCCTTTTCTACAGTCCCTACCCAGCTCCTGCATAAACTCTCACACAAATTTCAACTAACATCAGCTTTTGCACGTGATTGATAGCTATACCATCCATCAATTAGCATACCACATATCAAATAACCTGTACAGTACTCCCAGTATATTCTTTCTCGTCACTCCTTCCCCAATCTTCCACTCAAACAGAACCTCCGTAATGAACACCTCCAAATTCCTCACACAATTCCCCCTCCCCTATTCGCGTTCCTCGACCTTTGTCCACATCCCCAACGACGCTCCTCTTCCCATTGCATCCAACACCACAATCATCCGCAACCTAATCCTTTGTAGCACTGTCTGTCACAGCATCACGTGCATACATCCAATTGTGATTTCAGAGTTGGTGAGGAAAAGTACCGTGCAATGCTTCAAGAAAGGTGCATAGCGGGCAACAATATTCAAGTTATGTTCTTAAAACGACGAAGATGCACTGGTAAATGTCCAATTTAACCATAGACCTTAATATTTCTCTCAAGTACTATCCAAAGGTCGGAAGACCATAGAAGGTATCACGACAAGCTTAGGTGCTCAAAGCCTTGCTAGTGTGAGATGTGTTATAATAGACAATTTCGAACTTCGGACTATGCGTTGCGGTTCTATCAACTAGTCAATTATACAGTTGCAAATCATTCCATCGTCGTTCTAGCAGCCTCAGCGCACACTATCATTTATTTGCTGCTCAGCATCCCTATCCTCACATGCCCTCTTCCACCCTGCAAATGCCACCTTATTCTTCTCACGGTACGCTGCACAAGCCTTCTCGAGATTTTGCGCATTTCCTGCTTTCTCCTGGAATTCATCTAAATTGTCGAAACGAATAAAAGAGTTGAATTGGTCCAAGATCTTCCGCTCTGTTTGGTTTGCCAACGCCAGCATGCCCCAGTAATCGGCGCCTTTGAACAAGTTCAATAGCAGGTCAAATTTCTTATCGGTTGCATTAGCGGCGGCAATTTCGTCTTTAAGCTTGTCCTCGGGACCAACTTGCATTTCTCTCCAATCGACGGGTAACTCGTACGCTGTGTTGATGAGAATTTTCAAAGTGTGAGGGGTCATCTCGGAGAGTTCTATCTCTTTGTCGTTGGACCAGAAACCAGAAAAGGCTGCCGAGCAGTAGGTTGACGCTGCGGCAAGAATGATTTTGTGTGCAGGAAAACGGACGCCTTCAGAGACGAAGACGATATCTAACAACTTACCATTTTCTCTCATTTCTTGAAGTGCACTCGCTAACGACTGTGCGGATCGTACCTGCAAAGGCTCAATAGTTGGGTGATAAACAGACGCGCAGCCCAGTGCTTTCAGTAGCTTCTCATATGGCATCAAGCTTTGCCTGAGACATTTGAGTGGTGGAGCATCGGTTGAGCTTATAAGAAGAAGGTGGTGCAGAGGTGTCCAAGAGGCTACAAAGTCCTCAATAAGCATATCCTTACTGTCAGTTGCATCAATATTCAACCATAAATTGTTCTTTCCGAGCGAGTATCTGCAACTCTCGAAACACTGGACACTCTCCTCAAGATGGCTCTGGACGTAGGAGTAACTTGCAAATAGATCCGAAATAAAGTCTTCCAAATCAGCCTTGCCAATTTTCGGCGAAATCTGCATCAAATGATCGATGTGTCTCCATACACTGAGAATGCTTGGCTCGCCATTTCTTCCCGTTTTGCTCAACACTTCGCCAGTTGGTTCGAGGATGACGAATGGCGTCTGACTCCAGCAGACAGCAACATATTTGTGAAGGATAACTTCAGAGAGTGGTATGGCTGCGTCAACTTCCGATATTCTGCTCATGTTATCTCGGCGGTAATCCGGTTCTCGTGAATGGGTTCTCCGCACCAAAAACACTTCATGTTTAGCGACCAGCCTCCAATCGGCGGAATTGAAGCGATGGGTAGCGGAACTTGGCTCCACTAGCGGAGAGAGAATCAACTTCACCTTTTTCTGGATGTCTTGGTTACGGTCGACTAGAGATGAGTCACCTACTCCTTTGATCATGTTCTCCAGCGAAACAAGGCACTTGATATAGTCGGCGCTCTCGAAGCAAGAGTTCTCTCGGTGATTCAGTCCAATCGATTTCCATAAACGATAGTACTTCTGAATACCGTCATGAAGAAAATATGATCTATTTTCTCCGAATGCTGTCTGAAAAATTACGTCATTGTGGTCGAACATATCTCTCGCAAATTGCATCTTGCCATTGCGATCGGCTGCAAGACGGATGGAAGACAATCTGGATATGCTTGCCGTAGAATTTTTTATGTGCTCAGAAATCGCCTCGATGAAATTGAAATAGGCAGCCTGGTTACTTTCTGTGAGAGTTGTTGGGAAATTTGTGGTTGCAACGGAACCAATCATCTGCTCAGAACCAACATCTACTGCACCTAGCTGCCTGAGACAGTCCCTAGACATACTCAATTCAGTCAAGGCTCTCGGATCAACGAAATCGGTCGTCTTGACGCTCCATGGAACGAGTAATCGAGAATCGGCGGCGATCTTCGCTTGTGCCGCTGATAAGTAGGTGAGTTTTGGGGTCGAGTGATTGAACGCTGGCCATATGTGGAGAGAAGCCAGGAGATTATGACTATCTTGGTCCCCTGATCGTATGAATCTCATAGTAAGGACTTGTAAGGTCTAAACAGACAGTTAGCAAGTTTATTTGATTGCAAGTAGTGTTTGTTAGTAGAATCTAAACTTACGCGTAAGGACGAGGTAGTCAACTGTTCGACAAAGTGGGTTGTGTTTGAGGAACCTTCAGGAAATAGCTTGCTCAGTGCATTGATAAGTCTTTTGAATGAGCGACTATCGTCCAGCGAGGCTTCAGCCTTGGAAATGCTGTGAGGCATGAAATCGGGTCGGAATATGGCAAGGCCAGTAATTTCTTTGCATAAAGCTTTGTGCCCCGCATCTGTAGGATCAATAACGCATGGCAAGGTATCTAATTCATCGAACGAGCGATATAATGAGACCCCAGAGCATGTGGATTTCAGTAATGGCTGTCCAGCGAAGAGATTAGGAGCAACAGGCGGAATTTCTTCACTTGGCCTGGGATGATTCCAGTAACGCCAGAACTTTTCCAGCCACTCGTCAGTGTCAGGGTTATGATTCCCTGATACAGAAGGTCTCAAAGATAGAAGATGTCGAACATCGCAGAGCTTTAAGGGTTTGATGTTAAATCGACCTTGGGTGGCGAGGTTCTGCAATGATTCGGACTTTCTGAACTTTTGTGACACCATGAGGCACTCAGCAAACGAAAAGATATCCAACTCGACATTGTCAGCAATGTAATAGCATCTGACTTTGGTGTCAGCCTCTAGGATGTGCACATCTGCCAAGGTACCATCTGCCAAGGGAATAAGTCCACAGCCGACCACTTCATCTAGCTCATCGTCTTGACCATTGATTGGTATTATTTCGGACAGAATCTCGAGGTGTACGTCCAAGCTGCTCACATCTGCTTGTGACGGCTTTTGAAGCCATCTTTTTGCTTCGGCGGTTTTAAGTAGACTCCTCAACTTATCACGGCCCACATGTTGGAAAGGCATGCCTTTAAATCGTGAGATGAGACTAATAGGGATCGAAGTGGCAAGGTTCGGTTCCAGATTTTGTAGGAAAGGATCTAGCACTTTTGACTTATCCGGCGGAAATAAGTTGAAAACTGCCTCGGATTTCGTCATCACCTTACTGACATTTCCGGGAGACTGTATGCCTGGATATATGGGAGAGTTGATCGAAGGTAGAGTGTTCCAGAATGACTCAACCAATGGCGCCAGTTCGCCTTTTCCGAAATATCCAGGTGGCCAAAAGCGGTACACCTCTGGCCCGATGTGCCTGACAAGGCCTTCCAAAGAATTCAAGTAAGCTTTGGTGATCTTATCTTCTAGAAGCCATGTGTTCCATTCAGAACTAGAGTTTTCGGCAAATTCGCCTCCTGTGCTGAGAGATCGTCTATCTCCGGATAACGCAAATGTGGCGTGGATGTGAACAGGTAGATGCGAGTCAATTGACAAAGGAAGGCTACAGAAAATCTTTGGTGTTGGATGAGATATCTCTTCAGATCCAGAAACTTTTGTGCAAGAAATTAGAGCTGCAACGCCGCATTCCACGTTCTTTCTTACTCGGGACAGGCGCCCTCGAAGATGAACGGGCACCGACTCTAGCTTTTGATCGACTTCCGTATGTACCCACCATTCATCCTTTGCGACCGTGACTTCATCTGGACTGGTGATCTTGTATAAACAAGTGACAAACTCAGACTTCAAAAGATCTGGACCATCAAGGAAGATATTCTTTTCCACGGACCACAGATTTTCCTCGAACATTTGGTTTTTGAAAGTGACCACCTTGATGTTCCTTAAGAAGAGCAAAGAAATTCGTGCCTCTTCGGCGTATGCAACTAAGTGCTTGTCAGCCATTTCTATACCGAAAGATTTTACATCTTCTCTTAACGGCGATGGCGCTTTGCGTAGCGGCATGCGGAAGATAGTGCCATTATAATAACTTTTATCTAAAGTATATCCCCATAGATCTTGAAATGGCGCGAGTTGATCGGGGCTTGTGTTTCTGAGGTTTGATAGCAGAATTTTAACACCTGAATAGCGAGATTGATGACGATAGTTTTTGGGCAAACTTCGTCGCAGCGGGCTTGAATAGTCAGCAGTCATGCAAGCGAACTTAGTAATAAAGGTGAAACGTACTCCAAGATCAATAGGAATTCACCGGAAAGTATCATAGGAGTATCAGACCAATGGTACATGGTCTGAGATCCTCTCCCAAACTGACCAATGGTAGACGTATCGTCACGTTTGCTTCCTCTCCCCACATCTTTGAGCCCGTCAAAATCTTTGTTGCTGAAAACTAATGCACGGCCTCGTTAGCAAACACTATTAAGGGAGAGATGTACTTACCTCCATCGTTGTAGACCAAAAGGGCTGGCCCCTGATGGTGTTTCATCTCATTGTCTATAAGCTTTTCAGTAGGATGAGATCTTGGATCCAGAAACCAATGGACCTTGGATGCCCCTTCAGCGTCATCTGCATTAGCAAGAAATTCTTTGAAAGTAGTCTCGATAGGATACCTATCCAACGTATCCGAGATACTTGTTACAATATCTTCTTGCTGGCAGAACTCTGTGTCGTCGTCTCCGTCTATCAATTGCAGTTGTCCTTTCTTTACACGTTCGCTCAGTGGCTCAATCGAAAGTTTGGTAGCTACTTGCTTCGAAATCCGGGAGTCTGCAAATCTTAACTTCTCGACGAATGACTCGTGCGGCAGGTCATTAAAGACAATATCCTCAATTGGACACAAAACCCCATATTGATCCAGAACCTTCAGATCATGCACGGATCCCTTAGGAAATGAACTGGCGAGATTGATGGTTTCCAGCAGAACATCAATGTCAGTTTCCCCTAGAGGATAGCCTGATTGTTCGATCTGAGCTTGCACATTAATTATGTCTCTCACTTCAGGCTTCTGCCGGACTCCAATTTCTTTCAAAAGGTCTCCATAGGTGATACGAAATGACCTGTCGACATTCACCAAGTATGGTTTCAGGCGAGTACATCCCGAGTAGAATGCTTTGGCTGCGGTGACAAGTGTATCGTTATTTGCAACTACACATCTTAGCCTGCTCAGTTCAACGGAAACCGATTTAAGTTGAGAATGTTTCTGAATGTACTCGAGAACTGCATTGATGACATTACGATCGTCTCGTGCTATACCGTGATTTATTTGAGCAATTAATGTATCATTTGGCAAGGGGCTATTCCATCCGAGGAGTTCGCTCCAAGCAGGTGATACGGGACAATGGAGAATTGGCATTTCAAATCCCACACGCAATCGATCTTCGATCCCACGGCATCGACTTGCGCTCTCCAGAGCTTTACTTCCGTCGGGAAGGAGGACCGGAAGCCATTGCAGTTCTCTGAAACTTTTTCGGTTCGCATCTATTGGCACCGCAGCTGATGACCAATCCATTTTAAGAAGCTTGAATGCATGAGAGCGGACTTCTATAGCAGAGTAGGAGTTGCTGGCAAGCTTGGCTGCTCTCTCATAGATCATTTCCTCGTCGACGGCAGTTCTCAGACCGAAGTCTTTGTATATCCAAGAGAATTCTTTGTAAGATGCGTTGGTCGGTAGCACCTCTTCGTCGGGAAAGAATAACTCCGTCAATTGTTTGATGGAAGGATCAACTAGAGTTGAAGCACGAACAAACTTGGAAGATGGTTGTCCATTGACGCGTTGACTGGGCACGAGTGGCAAAGTGGCAATCCTCTTCCCTACTTCAGCTGAAAATAGTGGCATTTGAGAATACATTCGGAGTATCAGAGTCGCTGTTTGTTCCTTGGAAGAAGGTGGCCAGCTACATGCTAGGCTGCCCTGCCATGCGGGTATGATGAAGTCCTTCACTATCTGGACCTCCGACATGCAGACGGCGAGCCCTGCATAATTGAGTATCTTTTGTATGGATCTGGAAGCTGCAGCTATGAATTGAAATTGTTCGAACTCTGGAAGTGGGATCACTTTCTCTCCGAGTAGTCCGACAGGTATTTTAGGATGGTCTATGCGAACCCAGTTGGTACTTGTCGATCTGCGACCAGCATTAGTATTACACGAGCCTCTGTTTGAAGTGTACATACCTCTGATCTCCGGTGCCTACCCATACCAAACCAGGATAAATGGGGAGTTTGCGCAGTCTGAGCAGATTCTTCATAATATCTTGTGGACTATCTCCGCCCGGATTCAAATGACTGGAAATATGATCTATGATGACGTACTTGTCCGCGTCAGACAATTCTTCGATAGCTTTATCATTGTTACTTAACCAAAGGAGTAGTGTATTGATATTCTCGCAGCTATGAATTTGAAGAAGGGCTCCAACATGTGATGTTTTAAGCCTTGCCATTGTAGAATTGCTAAGCCATGTCTTACCGGCAGCTAAGACTGGTTCATTGTTTGAGAATTCCCCAAGCCTTTGCATTATACTTCCCATGGATCCCCGGGGTGGTGGAGCAATTATCCAGTATTTATTTGATTTGATCTTTCTGTAGCAACCATTGGCAAGGGGGAGTAGCCAAAGGTTGGAAATACTACTATTCAACACATCGATATTGTTCTGAAGCATCCACGACCATACCCTAGTGACGAATGATACTTGAACGGGGTTCAGGTTAACGATGTCATTCCCAGAAGCAAGGCCATCAAAGACCGATGCTAATGCATAGTCCTTAAGGTCATCTGCAGAGCGGTAGCGGATGTTAGGGTGCAGCCCCGTTGAACTCAAATGTCTCCGAAGGAGATCGAGTGCTTTCTTCGAGAATTTGTCTATGTCAAGATTATTCTTTGCATTGCCTTGAAACATCTTTATTTCAGACTCATCTCTGGGAACAAAGGCAGGATGGCTTTTTATCGACCGATAGACGCCATCTTTGAAGCAAAATAACTCCAGAATTTCACCGTAACTAGACGGTTTGAGTTCCGCAATGATGTACTCCAGAATCGTTTGCTTTGCTTGTGGCTTCAAGGTTTTGATTCGATCATTTTTATCACTTAAATATTGACAAAGGGTTTGTGGCTCCAGATGCCGATTTCTGAAGATATTTTCGATATCTCGTTTCAGTCGTCTGGGCACCTCAACAAGTGGTGTGTTCGTCTCTGCCAAAGCTATTCTCAAACCTTCCGGCTCATTTCCGCTGGCTAGCAAACCAAGAGCTGCATCGATATGACCAATCTTAGTATGCCACAAAGGCAATCTTCGTGCGTGAATCAATCCGAGAACTTTAGCCAAGACCCCGCTTGAGATGTTATTGCTAGTTGCAGCCTCATATGGCCAATGGTCATATGTTGCGTATTCGGGGAAGGTACGAACCATGGAACACAGGAGCTCAGTCCATGCATGTGGAATTGGATGGTCAAATAACCATTTGTTCCATCCTGCTGGTAGGTGATCTTGTACAGTGCTATCAGTGGACTCGTAGATTCTAGCACGATCTGGAGAGATGCTAAAAATAGCATGAATGAGGGCAGGCTGATTGATTGGGATATGCAGTGGCATGACGGTGAACAGAGAGCCTTTCAGACAGTTCCTGATTGCGGCGGAAGCATTGTCGAGTGACACTTGGCTTGGGATGACCTCCTATAATGCATTAATAAATTGAGTAATGGCAATGCCTCACAAGGCTTTTCCGTGATGACTATTTTGGACTAAGCTACGGGGAATGGTTGGGTGTACTTACAGGCAAGCGCACCGCTACAGCAACCCAAGGTACCATCTTGTGTGCTCTGCTCCAGTCGGCCATTTCCTTGCTCATAGCCTGACCTTGTACTGTATGATGAACCATAAACCTAGCCTGCGTCGACTCTCCGCGTTTATGATATCGGGTCATTGTTGTGATCTCAAATGAGCTATCAAAGGTATGCGAGGAGTCTTTGAGACTGCCGACGATTGCATTGTTTACTTTGGATTTGAGCCTGTAAACAATTAGACGTAGATCTAAAAGGTGGCTTTCTTGCTAACTCACATAATGACGTTCTCAGGCCCAAGAGCTTCTAGCTCGATAAGCCCAGTGATCTTCGACTCGATGCTAATTTTTATCACATGCTTCATGAACAATAGTCCACCATTTGAGAATTCAGCTGCAAAATCCTTCAAAACCGTAGACATCTCGGTGACGTTGATTTGACGGTCTGAAATAAACCTCGTTTCTGAGGGTTGTCTAGTACGCAAGGGGATGCGAATAATTGTTCCATCAAGTGGCTTATCTAGAGGATGCAAAAGCTTGCAAAATGCAGGCATGTGACCTTTCATCGCGTTGGTCTTCGAATCAGAAACGAAGTTGTAGGTATTTCCATCGAGAGAGGTTGGTCCAAGAGGAGCTAAGATGAACAAGCGGTCTCTCGAGACAATAGATGGCGAGTCCGTCCAATTATAGACCTGTCTCTGTTAGCAGCGGCGCATGACGGACGTGTCTTGCCATACATACTGAATTGAATCCTCTGCCAAATTTCCCTGTACTGAAGCCATCATTAATTTTCCGCGAATCACCAATGCGTGAAATGCTTTCAAAATCTTTATCCTCGAACATGGCATTGTTAAAAGCAAGTAGAGCTGGTCCTTGATACTGGCTCAGTGTCGGATGCAGGAGATTCTCCGTCTGATAGGAACTATCGTCAAGTACGAATTTCTAGGCATAGAAGTCAGTGGCGCTCAAGAAAAGTTGGAATTAAGAGTGCATACAACAGTAGATGCTCTAGCATCATCGGCATTTTGTAGCAGTTCTCTCAAGATCCCGCCTCCTGCAGGATACTCTCGACAGATGTTCTTTAAAGCGTTAATTTTGCTCTGCGTCTGAGCCCAGTTTCCGATAGGAATGGGAACGGTCGTCATTGTAGGTCAGAGAGTAATGAAAGAAGAGAATTGGAAGCAGTTTAGACTGTATCTTCAGTAAATAAGAAAAGAGAAGGGCAGATCAAAGGGGATGTGAGCAATTGGATAGATATCCTGATATATTCCAGAAACAAGCCAGCAAGCCACTGTACAAGTATTGTGTTTCTTGGAGACAAATGGCGAGAATGAGGCAAAGGAAGCGACCTCAATTGAAGTCAAGTGAAAGCGAACGTGACCTGAAGTGAAATGAAGTGAAGCGGGGCAGAAAGTAGTTGATTGGTGATGGATATTAGGAGTGGTGAATTTCTAGCAGCAAGAAACAATTTTCAGATTAATTCACGCCGGTCGACAGCGATACAAAGGGCAATTTCTAGGAAGATGAGAAAGTACAGGATTGATACGCCACAGATAGGCTGCTATCTGAATATATCATGAACAGGTGCCTTCCCCACCATATCTTCAAGCGATAAAAACAAACAGTTGGAGCCTTGAGCCTCATCCAGTCGTGTCCGGGTAAGAAGCGAGGAAGCCAGAGTAGGCAGTGTTCTTCCGATAAACTGCAGGGAATTGTTTCATGTAGCCGTGCTTCCAACACCTCTGGCCAGTAATATACGCTGCTGCGCCACATAGATGCATGGCTTTGATGCAAAACAACGACTCACTTAGACAACGATAGGCAGATGCAGATGGGTTGATATGTACATTGAAAGTGTGTACATGCACCCTTCAACCAGCCACCTGATTCGGGAGAAATGAACCACAATGAATACCAAAGTACCGGGAGATTATGTAACTTCAAGGCGTATGGAACGGGTGATCTCGCTCCTCATGGGAATGACAGCAACTGCGCATATGATGTTTCCCAGGTATCCAACTATCCTCTGCATAAATGTCCTGTAGTCGTGGTCGACTATGAACCCTTAGAGAAATTTGACATTGAAAATTGACACTTAATTTATCGGTGTCGCTCATCTTCGATGGGAGTCGGACTTCCGCAATAGCTGTAGACCTTGACTTTTCATGTCCCTAGATATCGATCTACATCATCGTTCCTATAAAACATCTCCCTCAACTTCTCCGCCCTCTTCTTATCCTTCTCGTATAACTTCCGCACCTTGCCAGCATCAAGTTTTTCTGGCCTCTCTTTCTTCCGCCTCTCACCTTCTTTCGGAAGAACAACTCCGATGCCCAATTTATCATCTTTTTGTTTTGTCTTTATCGGGAATTGGATGCCCTGGCCGTTTGCCCCAAGTCCCCGACGCGAATCTGGATCCCATCCGTATGATGAAAGATATGCCAGACCCTTTCTGTTTCGGTCAAGGTGCGATGGAGGGTGGGAATGTGACAGACACACTTGATGTGCGAGAGAAGCTTCGTGGGGGCGTATTGTGGAGACAGAGGAGGATGTGGCGATATCAGAATCTGATTTTGCCGGCAGCTTGCAGACTTCACAAACCTGGGCTTCCTGTGCGTCGGCTTGCTTATCAGGAACATCTGATGAGGGTGACGCTGCAGCTGATGAGATACCGTCGGCGTCTAATTTACCCTTTGGCAGTACTAATCTAAGATAGAAGTCACTAATTGATTTCGCAGACGATGAGCTCGATGGATGTGAAATAGGCTGGAGAGTGGATGTGCATGTAGTTGTTGATGGAACAAATTGAACCCTCTTCCTCTTGATACCAGCACCGAACACTCTTTGGTCCTGTAAAGGAATCTCGTAAGTGTCTTCGTCCTCCATCCGATTGTAAATTTTGACACTCAAGTAATATTCTTGCAGTAGGGCGATGAGGAGTGAAGAAAGTGATGTCGTAAATGTTCCAGGCCTGGTCAGCACAATGACTCTAAAAGATGCTTACGCCACAGCAGCCACAGCCCTGCCGGCTCCAGTTTTCTCCGATCCGGACAAATATAGTCTTTCGAAATTCGTCTCCCTCTCACCTAAAAATATAAACAAGTTCATTTACATTGGAAAGCTTTTGCTGTTGTGAATATTACCATGCGAAGTCTTTTTTGATTTGTCACATAGTTTCGGTTGCTTCTTTACATACTTTTCAGAAGATGCCTATCGATTTCGTTGCCAATGTCTTCTGGGGAGAGATTGCATTACCCTCCTGGCTTCCGGGAATATGGACCGTGGTCAAAGTAGCTCCGATTCTGCTCTTTCTTGCTGCAGTAAAATGGTACAGCGCAGGCGCAACCAATCTTTCTGAAAGGAATATGCATGGGAAGGTGGTAATGGTAACAGGAGGAACATCTGGGATAGGAGCTGCGGCAGTAATGGAACTTGCAAAGCGGGGCGCGCAGATAGTCCTTCTCACACACCAACCGCCGTCCGACATGTTCCTCGTTGACTATATCGAAGATCTCCGAGAACGATCCGGAAACGAACTCATTTATGCAGAACAAGTTGACTTATCCTCCTTGTTCAGCATTCGCCAATTCGCTACAAAATGGATCGACAACGCTCCTCCACGACGCCTTGACATGATTTTACTTTGTGCTGCAACACTTACTCCCGCCGGGAATATGAGAAGAACAACAGTCGAGGGTATCGAAGAAACATGGATGGTTAATTACCTTGCCAACTTCCACCTGCTGAGCATCCTAAGTCCAGCAATTCGTGCGCAACCACCCGATCGAGATGTGCGAATCATATTTACGACTTGCTCGTCCTATATCAAGAGCCCGCCAATCGGTGACGGTAGCGATGCGATGAAGAAGAAGGAATGGAGCCCTTCGAAGGCATACGCACGGAGTAAGATGGCATTGATGATATTTGGACAAGCTTTCCAGAAGCACATTGACTCATACAAGCGACCTGATGGGGCACCTGCAAATGCCAGGGTATTGTTTGTGGACCCAGGCCTCTCGCGCACACCCGGAATGAGAAGGTGGTTTTCACGTGGTACACTCTGGGGTTTGGCATTATACATCTTATTGTGGCAGAACATGTGGTTGTTACTTAAGAGTGCCCAAGGAGGAGCGCAGAGTATTTCGTATGCCGCCATGGAAGCGGCACTTGGGCGCGGACCAGGAGGAATCTTCATCAAAGAATGTCGCGAAATGGATATGGCGAGGACCGATATCAGGGACGTGAAGATCGCAAAGAAGTTGTGGGAAGGAAGTGAAAAGCTGATCGAAAGAGTTGAGAGGGAAGAGGCAGTCAGAAGGGCATTGGAGAAAAAGGAGGAGGAGGAGGAGGAAAAGAAAAAGGCCAGTGAAAAACCCAAAGACAGTACTACAAGCTCGGAAAAGGTGCCGGAGGATACGAAAATAAAATCTCGAAGACAGCGCAAGCAGGGGAAGTGATATGCCAGGACGATGTTCATATATTGTTACAATGGAGTCTCAAAAGAACTTGATCGAATACCGGAAAGCAGCCAGTTTCTCATGAACCTAGGTTTCTCCTCCTTCTTACCTATACTTAGTACGGCCAAATGTCACAGACAGAAGCAACTTCATACAAAGTATTTCCGATGCAGCACTTTAGGAACTTTTCCTGTTAGCAGTGTCCGCGAAATACTTAGCGCTAGAGAATATCTGCTCACGATATGTTCAGAGACGGAAAAGAAATTGTATGATTTAACCATGCCCAGACCTTTCTGCACCACCCCAAAACAGAGCAGAACGACTCAAGGACACTCAGCATATCTCTCTCAGGTCGTCACTCTTCCATACCGAATATCCACAAATGAGAGAAGATTCAGGACTTCTTTCGATAGATTTTTTTGTCGCAATTCTCATTTCTTGAATCTCGATGAATGAGATAGCCCTTGTCGCTTAAACGAACTCTCCAATGAGGTAGGGGCATTGGATCAGAGAGGGGGGGAAGATGATGTCTATGGTGCCACTCTTACGACTCTCAACCCACATCCTCTAGCAAAGCCTTGCTTGTCAAAGTCCACTCTGCTCCACAAACAGATGCCCTTGGACAGTCCTCGACGGACCCTGAATACTTTTACCCATTACTACGCAAGCAGAAGCTGATTTAGGACCACAACACCGATAGGGGTTTGCGTTCTTAGAGAGCGCTACCATCGCGGCCCCGGGGCTTGGTTGCGGGACCGAAAAGCCTCCGTCTTGGCTGCTACCCGTTATGGGTCCGAGCAAAGGAACGTATGCAGGATGATATCAGATTTTGTGTAGCCAAAAATCTTTCAGTGGATCTGCTGTGGGCCTTCGATAAGCTTAATTGTTCTGAGTAGCGCTAGTGCCTCGTTCGAGTCAAGAAGCCGTTTTGCGGCTGTTTCTTTCGGACTGCATTCGCGGTGTCAATCGCATTGGTAAATATTCATGACTCTGTGCATTTGAGTGATATGTATGATTGAGACAATACTGATAGAAAGCACTGCAATGCAATAAACAGAAGTGCAGATTCTAGCCGTTTCGTTCACATGATCCGGCAAATCAAATATTTCCACAAAAGATCGTCGTTCGCATTGGCTTGGGACCGCGGTGACGCCGACACTACTTAATAGAACCCTCCACCGGAAACCGCACTGAAGCAATCGAAGGCAGTGTGGTACCTCCACAATTTCCAATTTTCAATACTGTGATATCATATTCCAGTTTCGAAACTACTGTTTTTCGTTGTCACTGCAGACAATCCATATTTTTTCCCACTGAATGTAAGGGGTCCTTGCGAAGGAGACTTCATCGTGGCCAGCACATCCTCAAAAGTTCACTCTATCTTTTATGGGTCTATCACGACATACGGAGTAGAAAGATGTCCCCAGACCCCATATATCTCCTTCGCCTCCCATCTCTAACATAACATATCAACATTCTCATCTCTTTCCAAAGCACCTCTTTAGAACCGTTGCTTTCATCATGGGTTTGCTTCGTCATACAGGGTTTCTGGGAAAGACAGTGCAAGGCAAGGCTCTCGAGAGTCTTGTCTGTGCGACTGCTGCGAGTGGTTTTCTGCTCTTCGGATATGATCGTAAGTACTTGCAGATGCCCACTTTATGTGCAACAGTGAATTGACGGATTGCAAAGAGGGTATAATGTCCGGTATTATCACAGAAGACAATTTCCTCACGTACTTCCCTCAAATGGAACCGATGAACAAGATGGGAGCGATCCAGGCTCTGGTTGTAGCTATCTACGAAATTGGATGTCTCCTGGGCTCATTCTTTATCATCGCCTATGGTGATCAACTTGGAAGAAGACGAGCAGTCTTGCTTGGTGTCATTATCATGTTAATTGGCACTGCTATCCAAGCGTCGAGCTTCGGAATGGCGCAATTGATCGTGGGACGAATAGTCACAGGTGTCGGAAATGGTATGAACACTTCAAGTATTCCGGTCTGGCAAAGTGAAATGGCACCACCAAAGATCAGAGGATTCTTGGTTTTGTTCGAGGGTGCCTTGATTGCTGGAGGCAGTAAGTTTAAATTGTTACTCAAAATCATAAGACAGCCGTGCTAACGGCGTCAGTTATGGTATCTTATTGGCTGAATTACGGATTCTTCTTCGTCACTCAGTACGGATCCTTCCAATGGCGCTTTCCACTCGCTTTCCAGGCTGTATTTGGTGTCATTCTACTCGTCGGTGTTCTCGCGCTGCCAGAATCACCAAAGTGGTTGCTGTAAGAACTCCGCATCTAACAAACCCCCCAAACTAAATCTAACACATTATGCAGTAAGAAGGACAAGGATGAGCTAGCCATAGAGATTCTTTGTCGTTTACAGAAATGTGAACCCGACGACCCAGTCATACAAGAGGAAGTTAGGGAATTGAAGAGAGTTACGGCTATCACCAAGGATCAGAAGCTTACCCTCAAGGAATTCTATGGTGCTGGTCCAGAAATGAACAGATGGCGAGTGACTATCGCATATACATCTCAGCTATTCCAACAAATCGGAGGCACCAATCTTGTCACCTACTACGCAACGTAAGTCTGATTAGAACATCAGGTACATCTCTTTTGAACAATAATTAACTTGCTTCTAGCACCGTCTTTGAAGATTCTCTAGGCTTCTCTCCCTCACTCGCTCGTCTTCTCACCGCCTGTTATGGAACACTGTATCTCGCCGCCGCTATTTTTGCCCTTTTCATCGTCGACCACTACGGCCGCCGCAAAATGATGATTGTCGGCGCCATTGGCATGGGTGCCTCCTCCCTCGTCATCGGCGTCTGTCTGTCACAAGTAACACCCACCTACACCGCTCCTGCCTACGTTGCCACCGTCTTCATCTTCATCTTCATTGCGTTCTTCGCCGTCGGCTGGCTTGGCATTACTTGGCTATACCCTGCTGAAGTCACCCCACTGCGTATCCGCGCTGAAGCGAACGGTCTATCCACCAGTTTCAACTGGCTGGGCAATTACGCGGTTGTTCAGCTTGCTCCAATCATGATTTACAGCATTAGCTGGAAAACATACTTTGTGTTCATGTGTATCAACTTCGCGTTCGTACCGGTTATCTACTTCACTTTTGTAGAGACCAAGGGGTATCCGCTGGAGAAGTTGGATGCAATTTTTGAGGAGGCATACGAGAAGGGCGAGAATCCGGTGTGGACGGAAAGAAGGGTTAGGAAGGGTGGAAAGAATGGAGTGAGGAATGCGGAAGAGGGAAAGGAGAAGGGAAGGGGCAGGAAGGAGGGGACGGTCAGTGAAGACGAGAAGACTGAGAGGGATAATACAAGTGAGGATTGGAGGGAGGGACCTGATGGTGAGAGATTCTTTGAGCCGGAGGTCGAGAGGAAGGAGGTTGAAGAGGAGGAGTTGGAGGATCGGACGGATAGGTATCCGGCTGTGAGATCTTGAGTTATCACGCCCTGGTATTTTGGGCGGAAAAGCCATTGAGTATCAGAATGCACAGATTTGGTGACAGCATGACGGAGTTTAGGACAAAAGTTGAATTTATGCGTAGCGTAGCGATTGTTTTGGAATCGTAGGAAGTGTGATGGGATCGATTGGCTTGACTAGCCTTGTATATTATTTTCACGTTGGTTACGATATCCATGATTGAACGCTATATTAGATTATACCAGAACAGAATAGAATAGGTATCCTAATAAATTATGAATAAAACACTCAAAAAATACTATTTCTTCTCGAATTTCTCTCCCCCGTGGTAGAGTTGTGAAATAAACATCTCACTAGCCTCTCTCTTCCCGAATCACCCTACCGAGCTCTTTCCCGAAATCCTCTCCTATCTCTTCCCTATGAGCCACTGCCACCTTTTACATTATCTCTCACTAAGTTCTGGACCAACTAGAAAGTGAAGGTCTGTAGGGCCGGGGTAATGAGGCTGAGATAGTTGAGTTTAGCACTGAAGATGATGTTGGTATTTGAGAGTGTGAGGGTTTAAACAGTGATTGTGGATGGTTCTGTATGTCAGAAAATGGTATTTTAAATACGTAGATATCATACCATACATTATATTGGACTAAACTACTCGAACAATAAAGATTAACCACTATGACACCACTCCTTCCTGTAACCTCCCCCCCCCCCCCCCCCCCCCCCCCCCCCCCCCCCCCCCCCCCCCCCCC